>PITA01017067.1:0-44085 GCA_004023965.1 Spilogale gracilis | reverse complement strand
TTTTAAAAATTTTAAAAAATCCTCCTTTCCTGGGCACCTGGATGGGTCAGTGGGTTAAAGCCTCTGCCTTTGGCTCAGGTCATGATCTCAGGGTCCTGGGATCGAGCCCCACATCGGGCTCTCTGCTCAGCAGGGAGCATGCTTCCTCCTCTCTCTCTGCCTGCCTCTCTGCCTACTTATGATCTCTCTCTCTGTCAAATAAATAAATAAAAACTTAAAAAAATAAATAAAAAACCCCTCTTTTTCCAAATATAACTTTTGATTTTGGGCCTCAGGATTACAGAAAACAAATTTAGTTTCTCATTCATGTGTTAGCTCCTTAAATATTTCAAGATATCTATTGTCTGCGAGTTTTCTGTGCTGCAGGGACACAGAATTTTTGGTTTCTCTTCACCCTTTTTGTTTGTGCTTGTAACAGAAAATCCTGCTTCTGGTATTTTTTCCCTCCTGGAATTGTTTTGTACACTGTATTGGTGGTTTTTAATATGGATGTTTTTGTTTTCCTTTTTTAGTTGATTTAGTCTGACATAAAAATAATACATGCTATCTTATGTGTATGTGCATCTGGGGAAATCGGAATTTTATTGAATTTCTAATTTGTTTAAAAATACATTTATGTAGAGAGAATAGGAGAGTAGGAGATTTTTAACCTTTTATTAGGAAAAGCTTCATATTCAGAAGTGGAGAGAGTAGTATAATAAATTTGACACACACATCCCTTAACTTCAGTAGTTATTAAATAAGTGGTCTGTGTCTTCTTTACCTTCCACTCCATAGTCCCCAACTCCGTTAAGATTATTTTGAAGCAAATCTCAGATTGGCTGAATGTTCTAAATGAAGTTTGAAATTTTTCATTTTAGGAACGTTGTGTTATATTTTAGTCCTCCAGAATTAAATGAGAATGCCTGTTACACTTTATCTTTACATACATTTTCTAATTTAAAAAATTTTAAACTTCAGTGTGTGAGAATATTGTCTTATTTTTAGTTTTAAAAATTAGTGAGATTTAAAGTTGTTATTGCTGCTAGATTTGTTTTATTCTCTTTGAATTTTAGATTTATGTGTTTTGCCCATATTTTGTGGGAAAGGAATCTGCATCCTAAGAATTTGCATTCTTTATTTAAAATATCAAATAATTGATTGATAATTCTGTGTGTGTGCATGCGTGCATGTTTGATAGCTAACAAATAGTGCTTTACTATATGGCAGGTATTGGGTTAGTTTGGCTAGATGTGGAATTCTGGGCTAGAAACCATGCCCCCTGTCCCCCACCTTACTTGTTTTTTTTCCATTGCTTCCATACATTATAGTATTGGTGTGGAGAAATTCAGTTATTCTTCTTACTGAATTCCTGAGTGTATGTTTATGTGAACCATTTTTTAAAAAGATTTTATGTATTTGTTTATTTAGTTTTAAAGATTTTATCTGAGAGAGAGAAGGCGTGCACGTGTCCATGCTTGCACGCGAGCCAGTGGTAGGGGGATAAGCAGGTTCCCCACTGAGCAGAGAGCCCAATGCGGGCCTCGATCCCAGGACCCTGGGATCATAACCTGAGCTGAAGACAGATGCTTAACCTTAAGACTGAGCCTTTCAAGGGGCCCTATGTGAACCAATTTTTGTTTTTAATTTTCCTCTTAGGAAGCTCTTAGGATCTTCTTTGTCCCTGGTACTCTGTAATTTCATGATGATGTGCCTTGATATGAAAAAAAGTATATATATATATAATTTATATATATATAATATGTAATATATAAATATATATAAAACAAATATGTGATATATGTATTTGCAGCTTTTTATTGAATTCCAGTTAGTTAACATATAGCGTAATATTAGTTTCAGGTGTAGAATATAGTGATTCATCACTTTTCTAGAACAGCTGGTGCTCCTCATGACAAGTGCTCTCCTGAATCCCCATCACCTATTTATCTACTGCCCCCTCCCCCCAGTGCTCTTCTCCTTCTTCAACCCTCAGTTTATTTTCTGTAGTTGAGTCTGTTTCTTAGTTTGCGTCTCGTCCTGAACTTCTCCCCCGACCCCTACCACGTTCATCTGTTTTGTTTCTTAAATTCCACATGTGAGTGAGATCATACCGTATTTGTCTTTTTCTGAACTGATTTATTTCGCTTAGCATAATACTCCCTAGCTCCATCCATATCATTGCAAATGGTAAGATTTCATTCTTTTTTTGTGGCTGAATAATATTCTGGGGTGTACACACACACACACACGCACACGCACACCCCTACTTTTTTATCCATTCTTCAGTCACTGGACTTTTGGCTTCTTTCCATTTTCATGTGTTGGTCTGGATAATTGGTGGCTTTTTTAAATCTGGAAATTCAAGTCCTTGAATTCTGGGGAATGTTTTTTATTTTATTATATTGTCATTAATTTCTTTCCCTCTGCTGACATTGTTTTATCTTTTTGCAAATTCTCTTATTTGGATCCTGAATTCCTATACCAATCTCAGAATTTTCTTATCTTTCTTCCCCTATTTCCCTCGCTCTACTTTTTCAGTTGAGAGGTTTCTTTTTCTTTATCTTTTAACTGTTACTGAATTTATTGTTGTGCTAACATGGATTTAAATTCAGCAGCTCTTTTTATTTTCTGAATATTCTTCTTAAATTGTATCTGTCTTTACTTAGTAGTCTTTCATTGTTTTAAATCTTAGGGAGCGCTTTCCTTTCTAGAGAGCATGTGAATAGCCTCTTACCATTCTAGTTTCTTAAAATATTATTTCTTTCTGGTTTTAATTTTTGAATCCATCTGGAATTTTTTTCCTGCATAGTTAATGTGTTAGGATCCCTCCTCCCCATTAACCATTTTTTTTTATAAGATTTTATTTATTTGATAGAGAGAAACACAGCCAGAGAAGGAACACAAGCAGGGGGAGTGAAAGAGGGAGAAGCAGGCTTCCTGCCGAGCAGGGAGCCAGATGTGGGGCTTGATCCCAGGTCTCCGGGATCGTGACCTGAGCCGAAGGCAGTGGCTTAACCACCTGAGCCACCCAGGTGCCCCCCCTTTAATCATTTTTTTCTATCACTGTACATGGATTAATCTTTTTTTTTTCCCTCTTGGTTTGCATGGCCTGTTTCTATCATGAATGTTACCGCCAGTGTCTTCTAACATTCATTTTATCTTTCTAGTCTAATGGTTTTCCTTAATGTAGAGATCATGCATGAAAGGAGTTTGCTCTCTCTGTTTTTGTTCATTCCTTAATGGTACACCATCTACTCCTTATTCATTGTTGCAAGAAATTTAAATCAATCCTTTTTTATGTTACTGGCCTCTTTCATTAATTTCACTTCATCCTGGGTGTTAATCTTCTTGGCTAATAAAGCATTCTAATAAGGTCAGTTGTTTACCATTATTCGTGCAAACTCTATTTCATGGTCAGTCTTTTATTTGGGACTTATGTAAAATTCACAGTTATAAGATATTTACCACTTACTTAATCTTCAAAGGATTTTTTTGTCATTGAAGAAGAGGGATGGTTGGAGTCATACTTTATATACAGCTAACTTGTGTTGGCCATGTAATCGTTTTTTCCTCAAACGTAGTATGGATTGGCTCCCCATTTACATGGTCAGTCCAGCATAGTTTTTCATATCCCAGTAAATTGACCTGACTTTCATAGCTTTGGGATTGTTGAGCAATTTACTATTTTAATAAATTCAAAAGCATTGACTCTCTATTTTTACTACATAAGTGTTTACCTAACTGAGCTATATTTAATTATATCCCATTGTTGGAGGGCATTCAGACTCCTTCTCCCAACTGTGATGTAAAAGACATTGCCAGTGATGGATACAATAGTAGAAATTGCACCTAACTGAAAGGAAAGATACACACATTATACTTAAAGGACATTGGTTTTCAACTTTTGTTCTGCCAGTCAGCCCACCAAAGATTTAGATCTCATTGTGATAGAAATGTAAAACCTACTTCCCCCCCACCCCCAGGAAGGAAATTTTATGCTTACAGGAATTCAGTCATTATACTTACCATTTACAGCAAGTGTCAAAATGTTAACAATTGATAAAATTAATGGTGGTTATACTTCTTTTTCCCACTGGTGGTTGTGTGTTAATTATGTGGCTAACCATTACTTTATAATTTAAGTTTTCTTATACCATTTTTTAAAAATATAGATTGTCTCCAACTCTGAGAGATAATGAAGATTCAGATGGCTAAGGAGACTAACCTGGAAATGAAATTTAGGTAGAGAAAGATCACAATTCTTTTCTTCTAGGATTTTTTTTTTTTTAAAGATTTTATTTATTTATTTGACAGAGACAGAGATCACAAGTAGGCAGAGAGGCAGGCAGAGAGAGGAGGAATCAGGCCCCCTGCTGAGCAGAGAGCCTGATGGGGGCCTAGATCCCAGAACCCTGAGATCATGACCTGAGCCAAAGGCAGAGGCTTTAACCCACTGAGCCACCCAGGCACCCTTCTTCTAGGATTTTAAACTTTTTAAGTGATTTGATACTTGACTTTATCTTCTTCTGGTCTAGTGTTCTTTCTCCTGTTTTACCATACTTGGAGCTTCTGTGTTGACCTGATCTTCTATGTACTGGAATTTCTTACTTCAAATTCTGATGGATGTCCTGGTAACATTTTGATATCCTGGTAACATTTACCCAGTAGGTATATTTTCTAATTCTACATTAATTAGGTCAGAGTTACTGTCCTTAAGCCCTTTTCTTTGCAAGTGGTATTTTTTAAAAATAATTATTTACAGAATCAAATAACTGTAACACTATTACAAGATCCATCTTGCTGAATGGAATCAGAGCAGATAAACAAATTAGAAGTAATTTATGCTTTCTGAAAGCATTTATAGTATGCTGGGAACCAGAGATACAAAGGAAATGTTATCCCTGCCATTGGCAAGGCAGAGTGACAGGTACCAGGGCTTTGGAGGTCTGTTCCTTCGGCCCAGTCCTAACTCCAGTGTGTGCCAACCCTGTATGCTTCCACAAATTTCACGAGCTTCATTTTTGCCATTGGAAACACCGTGATAATCATGATTTTTCTGTGAAGTGTTTAAGAGGCTGTTCATGGTAGCTGTTCAGTAGTTATTAGATCGCAGTAGCAAGGACTCAGTATAGATCAGATGCTCACGCTGGCCTGGAATAAGGCCAAGAGTGAATCACAAGTGGGAGATTGCCCAGTACGGGCCTTCGTTATTCTAGACATCTTTCTTGTTTGACTCTCAAAAGTTAAATTTCAAGACCTGGGGCCACTTACATATTAATTATATTATGCTCTAAATACATTTTGAATCACGGAAGAATAACATTGTGCTGTTTGCATTTCTTTGATGTTGCCACATGCCTGCAGTTTCCTTATCAGTGAATAAAATGATTAACTTTTTAGCATTTCGTCAATAGACTGCTTTCCAAGGTATTATTTAAATAATAAGGGGAAACCATAAGTAAATATGCCAAGTAAGTGAGGAAAGTGGAATTAACTAATGTTCCAAAGCATCATAGTACTTTATACCCTTTTTGGTAGAATAAATAATTTCTTTTTAAAAAAATTTTTTTAATTTTTTTAAAGATTTTATTTATTTGACAGAAACAGCTAGAGAGGGAACACAAGCAGGGGGAGTGAGAGAGGGAGAAGCAGGTTTCCTGCTGAGCAGGGAGCCCAATGTGGGACTCCATCCCAGCTCTCCGGGATCATGACCTGAGCCGAAGGCAGTGGCTTAACCAACTGAGCCACCCAGGCGCCCCTAGAATAAATAATTTTTTAAAGTTTCTTTCAATGTTAAAATTATTCAAGATTGTATTTATGCTTCTATTCGTATGTACCATTCAAGTATATTCATTGTTTGTTGTATAAAAGTGTAGTTTTTCCACGTAATGCATGCTGTGCTCTTCCCACTGTTTTATGAATGGCAAATACACTTGTGTACACAGAATTTACTTCCATTTTTTTTCAGAGGACAGAGTCTTATGCAAAAATGGTTCATCATTTAACTCATCGAAGGACATAAATAAAATATGAACCAAGAGTGTACCTGTGTGGCTCAGATCTAGTTTTGTAAAACTTAAGTCTGAAAAGTTAAAGAAAACCAGATATTACCTTGGATTTTTGCCTAAATGACCATGTCTTAAATTATTTCTTTCCACTAGTGCCTTTATTTCCATGGATATTAATTTATTACTGTATCTTTTATATAGTCATAAAGTATGAGCTATCTCATTCCTTTAAAAGAGGGGGATAGTTGTAAACTTTAATTATATCTTCTCCCATCTGATGACTAAGATGAATAGCAAAGTCCTTTTTCTTCCTCATAATTTAGAAGCAGAAACCGCTCCTCATGATTTTCATTACAGAACTATCTGAGGGACCAGGCTGCTTTCTGTGTAACCTTGTACATATTGCCAACGTGGATGTTTTTCGTGGAATCCAGAGTTAAATTTTTATATTCTGTTCTTGATATGATTGACTCCTGGGAGATGCTGGTTTATGTCTCTACAGCTTGTTTTCTCTTGTATGTTTTGTCTAATTGCACGCAGAAGTCTTACTCGATAGCTCTTTATCCTGTTATAGATAGCCTGGCATCTCTGATTGCTTTCGTTCTGCCAAGTAGAATGGAGCAGCGACCTGAGGCCTGGACTCCACCAACTGACTTTGTGATCCATCTGGGCCTCACTTGCATCATAACCAAGAGAGCCACCCAGGTGCCCCGGCACTGTTAGTTTGGATAATGAAACACACACAGAGATTTAAAAAAATTTTTTTATGTATTTGTTGAGAGAGAGAATAAGTGAGAGCACAAGAGCGGAGAAGCTGAGAGGGAGAAGCAGACTCCTTGAAGCTGGGAGCCCGATGCAGGACTTGATCCCAGGACTCCAGGATCATGACCCGAGCTGAAGGCAGTGGCCCAACCAACTGAGCCACCCAGGCGCTCCACACACAGAGATTTTCAGATAATATTACAAAGAGTGGGCGCCTGGGTAGCCGAGGTGGTTAAGCTTCTCCCTTCAGCTCAGGTGATGATCTTGGGATACTGGGATCGAGCTCCACATTGGAATCCACACTTAGTGGGGAGTCTGCTTGAGGATTCTCTCTCTCTCTCTGACCTTTCCCCTGTTCATGTTTTCTCTGTCAAATAAATAAATGAATAAAGCATTAAAATTTTTTTTTCGAAGAATTGCATTTTTTCAAAAGAATTAGAATCAGAATCTAGAAGAGGTATTTGCACGCACATGTTTACTACAGCATTATTCACAATATCCAGTAGACAGAAGCAACCTAAATATCAGCGAATGAAAAGGGGGCACCTGGGTGGCTCAGTCGGGCGTCTGCCTTCTGCTCGGGTCATGATCTCAGAGTCCCAGGATCGAGCCCTGCATCAGGCTCCCTGCTCGGCGGAAAGCCTGCTTCTACCTCTCCTACTCCCCTTGCTTGTGTTGCCTCTCTAGCTGTGTTTCTCTCTGTCAAATAAATAAATAGAATCTTAAAAAAAAAAAGGGATGAAAAGGTAAAGACAACGTGGTCTATATGTAAAATGTATCTTCTGTTGCTGGTATTTTTTTTTGTCTCTTTCTCAAATAAATAATTTTTTTTTTAAATTCAGTTGTCCCAGCATCATTTGTTCTAGAGACCATCCTATCTCTGTTGTATTTTCTTGCCTCCTTTGTAATAAATTAATTGACCACACATACATGGATTTATTTCTAGGCTCGCTATTCTATTTCATTGGTCTATTTGCCCCTATTGCTAAGATCACACTGTTTTGATTACTGCAGCTTGTGATATGCTTTGAAGTCAAGAAATGTGAGGTATCAATTTTATTTCTTTCTCAAGATTGTTTTGGCTTTTGGTTTCACATGATTTTATGATTATTTTTCTATTGTGCAGAAAATGTCATTGGGATTTTGATAGGTATTGCACTGAATCTGTAAATTGCTTTGGATGTTGTGTACATTTTAACAGCTTTTCAGTCTATAAATACAAAATATTTTTCTATTCATTTGTGTCTTCTTTAATGTAAGCAATACTTTGTAGTTTTCAGTATAGAAGGCTTTCACTTCACTAGTTTATCCCCAAATATTGTATTGTTTTTGGTGCTGTTGAAAATGGGGTTGTTTTCTTAATTTCATTCTTGGATGTTCATTATTAGTTTATGAAAACACAACTGTTTTTTTTTTTAAAGTTCATCTTGAATCCTGCAACTTTTTCTGGATTTTCTTTTTTCATTTTCCCCTCTTCATTTCTCAGTTTTTACTAACTTTTTTTTGGTGGAATCCTCAGGGTTTTCTGCATATAATATTATGTCATCTGTGAACTTTCTGATTTGGATGATCTTTATTTCTTTCCTTTCTCCCTTCCTCCTTTCCTCTCTCCCTCCCTTCCTGCCTTTCTTCCTTTCTTCCTCTTTTCTTTTATCTCCCTAATTGCTTTGGCTAGTACTTCTAGTACTATGTTGAATGGAAATGGGAGAGTGGGCACTCTTGCTTTATTTTTGATCTTAGAGGAAAAGGTTTCAGGTTTTTACCATTCTCTATGCTGTTAGCAGTGGGTTTTTCATATAGAACCTTTACTGTGTTGAGGTAATTTCCTTCCATCCCTCATTTAGTAAATGTTATCATGAAAGTGTGTTGATTTTTGTCAAATGTTTTTTCTCTGTATATTGAGATGATCATGATTTTTATCCTTCATCCTGTTAATGTAGTTTGTAACATGAGTGATTTTTGTATGTTGAACCATTCTGGCATCTCAGCGATAAATCCCACTTGGTCACAGTATGTGATCCTTTTTTTTTTTTTTGAAGATTTTACTTGTTTGACAGAGAGAAACATAGCTAGTGAGGGCACACAAGCTGGGGATGTGAGAGAGGGAGAAACAGGCTTCCTGCTGAGCAGGGAGCCTCATGTGGAGCCCAATCCTGGGACCCTGGGATCATGACCTGAGCCGAAGGGCTGACTGAGCCACCCAGGTGCCCAGTACGTGATCCTTTTAAAGGAATTCTTTTGCTAGTAGTTTGAGGATTTTTTTTTTTAAGTTTGAGTATTGTATCCGTGTTCATCAGGGATAGTGGCCTGTCATGTTTTTTTCTTGCAGTATCTGTTTTTAGTATGAGAATAATGATATGGTCTCAAAATGATTCTGGAAGTATTACTCTCCAATTTTTTGGCAGGAGTTTAAGAAAGGTTGGTGTTAATTCATCCTTAAATGTTTGGTAGAAATCACCTGTGAAGCCATTTGCTCTTGAGCTTTTTCTACATTGGGAGGTTTTTGGTTACTGATTCAGTTTCCTTCTTTGTTATCAGTCTGTTCAGATTTTCAATTCATGATTCATTCTTGGTAAGTTGTATGTTTCTAGGAATTTGTCCATTTCTTCCAAGCTATTCAGATGGTATAATTGTGTATAGTTGTCTCTTACATCCTTTTTATTTTTGTGGCTCAGGTTGTAATTTCTCCACTTTCATTTCTGATTTTATTTGGGTCTTCTCTCTTTTTTTCTTATTCTAGATAAAGAGTTGTCAATTTTACTGATCTTTTAAAATACCAGCTCTTAATTTTGTTTTTTCCCCCCATTTTTTATTTCATTTATTTTTGGTTTTATTATTTCCTTTCTTCTGCTACCTGTGGTTTGGTTTATTCTTTTTCTAGTTACTTGAGGTACAATATTAGTTCATTTGCGAACTCTTTTCTTTTTTAACGTAGATGTTTACCGTTACACATTTTCCTCCTAGTGGTGCTTTTGCTGCATCCCATAAGTTTTGGTATCTTATGTTTCCATTGTTGTTTGTCTCAAAATATTTTCTTTCTTTTTTTTTTTTTTTTTTTAAGATTTTATTTATTTGACAGCGAGAAACACAGCGAGAGAGGGAACACAAGCAAGGGGAGTGAGAGAGGGAGAAACAGGCCTCCCGCCGAGCAGGGAGCCCGATGTGGGACTCGATCCCGGGTCTCCGGGATCATGACCCGAGCTGAAGGCAGTCGCCCAACCAACTGAGCCACCAGGCGTCCCAATATTTTCTACTTTCCTTTTAGATTTCTTCTTTCACTCTTTGGTTATTCAAGAGTGTATTGTTTAGTTTGCATGTATTTGTGAATCTTTCTGTTTTCTTACTTTTATTGACTCCTAGTTTCATTTTATTTTGCTAAGAAAAGATGCTTGGTATTATTTCAGTCTTCTTAAAATTTTTTTTAAAAGATTTTATTTATTTATTTGACACAGAGAGCATGAGCAGGGGCAGAGGGAGAAGCAGGCTCCTTGATGAACAGGTAACCTCATGTGGGGCTCGATCCCAGTGATCTGGGGTCATGACCTAAGCCAAAGGCAGACACTTAACCGACTGAGCCACCCAGGTGCCCTGCAATCTTCTTAAATTTGTTAAGGGGTCGTTTGTGACCTAACATGTGATCTATTCTGGAGAATATGCCATGCATGCTTGGAAAGAGTTTGTATTTTGCTGCTGTTGGATGGAATGTTTTGTGTATGTCTGTTAGGTATATCGGTGTACAGTGTACATGTCCTCTCTTCCGTTACTGATCTTCTGCCTGGTTGTTCTATCCATTATTGAAAGTGGAATGATGAAGTTTCTTATGTTGTTATCTTTCACCCCTTAGTTCTATAAATGTTAGCTTTGTATATTTGGGCTTACATATATTGCTCTGATGTTGGGAACTTATATATTTATAATTATCTTCCTGGTGAATTGACCGTTTTTGTCATAACATCTTTGTTTCTTATGACAGTTGTTGACTGAAAGTCTTTGTCATGTGGTATGAGTATGTGGTTGTCCTTGCTCTCTTTTGGTTACCATTTGCTTGGAATATCTTCTTTCATCCATTCATTTTTAGCCAATGTGTGTTCTTAAATGTGAAGTAAATCTTTTGTAGTCAGCATATATTTGTATCTTGATTTTTATCTTGTCAACCACTCTGTATTTTGATGTGGGAGTTTAACCCATTTACATTAAAAGTAATCACAGAGAAAGCTTTAATATTGCCATTTTGTTCATTATCTTCTGTCAGTCTTACAGCTTTTGTTTAAAAAAAAAAAAAGATGTATTCATTTATTTTTGAGAGAGAGAGCAAGTTGAGGGGGACTCCCTGTTGAGCAGGGAGCCCGATGCCCAGCTTGGGTCTCTGGACCCTAGATATCATGACCTGAGATGAAACCAAGAGTTGGACACTTAACTGACAGCCACCCTGGCGCCCTGGCCTAATGGCTTTTTGTCCCTCATTTCCTCTGTTGATATCTTACTCTGTGTTGCATTGATTATTATTTTTTGTAGTGACATGCTTTTATTCCTTACTCATTATCTTTTTTGTGTCGTCTATGGTATTTTGTTTGTGGTTACCATGGGGTGTGTAGAGAACATCTTATATAGCATTGTTAACAACTTAACTTGTGTTGCATGCAGAAGCTGTATTGTCCCCACACTTTGTTATTGTTGTCACAAATCACATCTTTTTATATTGTATATCCATTAACATGTTTTTATTCTTATTTATTTATTTATTTATTTATTTATTTATTTATTAAAGAGTTTTATTTATTTATTTGACAGAGAGAAACACAGCGAGAGAGGGAACACAAGCAAGAGGAGTGAGAGAGGGAGAAGCAGGCTTCCCGTCGAGCAGGGAGCCCAATGCGGGGCTCGATCCCGGGTCTCCCGGATCATGACCTGAGCCAAAGGCAGTTGCTTAACCAACTGAGCCACCCAGGCGCCCCCATTAACATGTTTTTAGAGTTATCATCATTTACACATTTGCCTTTTAACTCCCATATGAGAATTTAAAGTGATTTGTGTACTATCATTACAGTATTACGGTATTCTTTGCTCTTTACCTTAATCACTGAGATTTATACTTTGATATGCTTTTGTGTTGCTGTCTAATATCCTTTAATTTCAGCTTGAAGGATTTCCTTTCACATTTCTTGAAAGGCAGGTCTGATGGGTGAGCTCCCTCAGTTTTTGTTTATTTGAAAAAGTATTTCTCTTTCATTTGGAGGAAAGGTTTGCTGGATATAGTATTCCTGTTTTTTTGTTTTGTTTTGTTTTTCCTTTCAGCACTTCGAATATATTATCCAGTAGTGCCTTCTGACCTATAAGATTTCTGCTGAGGAATCTGCCAATGGTCTTATTGATTGGGGGGGCTCCTTAATAATCTCATTATTGTAAACTAAACCTTTTTTTTTTTTTTTTTTTTTAAGAGGGAGAAAGGGTTGAGGGCAGAGGGAGAGGGAGAGGGAGAATCTTAAGCAGGAGGCTCCATGCCCACCAGGGAGCCTGACCTGGGGCTTGGTCTCACAGCCCTGAGATCATGACCTGAACCAAAATCAGGATTTGGTTGCTTTACTGACTGAGCCACCCATGCACCCCTCCCATCATTCTAAATCAGTTGTTTATCATTGACTTGAATTCTGAAGGAGCGAAGCAAAAGCATAGAATTTTCTGAAACCAGAAGATCATGAAACGAATTATAGGACACTTTCCAGCTTATTTTAAATTTACAGTCAGGGAATTCTTTTTTTCTACCTCACAGTAGAATGCTCAAAAGCAGAGGAATTGGACACTTGGGTGGCTCAGTCAATTAAGCGTCTGCCTTTGGCTCAGCTCCTGGGATTGAGTCCTACATTGGGCTCCCTGCCCAGTGGAGAGTCTGCTTCTGCCTCTACTTCCCCCCCCATCATGATCTCTCTCTCTCTCTCACATTCTTTCTTTCAAGTAAATAAATAAAATCTTAAAAAAAGAGCAGAGCCATCAAGAGCTCTTAATGACATCTCAAGTAAATCAGTCAATACACATGTTACTTCATTAGGAAAACAACAGTCCATACTTCATGCAAAAAATATTTTCCATCTGTATATAGTTGTATCTGTGTTTTCCTAATGAAGGAACACCTATTTTGCTTTTCCCATTGACTTTTGACAGTTTACTTTGGGGTATAACAGCCTTTGAACTGTATTAAGTTTAAGATTATTTACAGTAAAATTTTCTCACTTAGGTTTTTTTTCATTTATGAACTCACCAGAAAAAATAAACACCATACATACTTCTTAAGCCTGAGGCTTGTACTACAAAAAAACAAACAAACAAAAATCCTGTATTCTTTAATATAGAGTACTTTATTTCTTTTCTGACAGTATAATTAAAACAGTTGTTTAAAAGCCATACAGCTAAATACACTGTTTTATAAAATGTCAGTAAATGTACTGATTGCCTTCTCAGAGCTGAGAATCTGTCAAAGTGTCTCAGTGGAAATCTTACCAGAAGGGGTAATTGAAACTTGGGCAATGCAATCTAAGATAACCTTTTGTTTTTAATTAAAATGGTGAATAAGAAGCCAATTCAAAAATTTGTCTCCCTTCATTTGCTCAAGATAGAGTGATGGAACTTGTGTTCTAATAGAGCCCCAGCACTTATTAAAAACATCAGTTGTGGCTGCTTGTTGTGGGTCTAGCCATTACATGTGTACAAAGGCCACCATGGTATATCATGGTCAGGCCCATTAATGAATTGATGTTACTTTTACTGTTACTTTTTGGTTAGTAGGTCAGTAGAGGATTTTTCTTCCTTCTTGAAAGTGAATTAAAGTAGATGTCTTCCTCAGCTTAGAAGGAACAGTCTTTCTAAGCTTACAGCAGATAGAGGAAATTTAACATTCTAGACAACAAAAGTGTGAAATGCACTGGAAGGAAAATAAAATTTTTTTTGGTGCTACACTGTGCCATCAATGCCAGCTCAATAGGAAGTATTCACTTTTAGATTTTGAATGGAATTTTTCCAAATAGCTTTATTAAGATATAATTCTCATGCTTTATACTCTATATATGCTGTCTAATTCATTCAAAATGTACAGTTCAGTGATTTAGTATATTCACAGAACTGTGCAAATGTAATTATAAATTATTTGAGAACATTTTCATCATTCCCCGCAAGAAACCTATTAGCAATCACTCCCCATTTCCCACTACACCTTTCCAATTGTAAGGAGTTACTTTCTGTGTCTTTAAATATACCTGTTCTGGATATTTCATGTAAATGGAATCATATGATATGTAGTCTTTTGCGACTGGTTTTTTACACTTGACATGTTTGCAAGGTTCATTTCCCTTTTTATGGTTAAAAAATATTTCCATTATATGGCTATACTATATTTTATTTATCAGTTCATCAGTTTGATGGACGCTTGGGTTGTTTCTGTTCTTTGACTATTGTGAATTGTGTTGTGAATGTTTACATTCATGTAGGAGTTTTTTGTGTGGATGTGTTTTCATTTCTCTTGGGTAGATGCCTAGAAGTAGAATTGCTAGATCATATGGTAATTCTGTTTAAACATTTGATAAACTACCAGACTGTTTTCTGAAGGGGCTGCACCATTTTTATTCCTACCAGGAGTGTATGATAGTTTCATCTTCTCCAGATCCTTACCAACATTTGTTATTGTCTATCGTTTTTTATTATAGATCCTATTGGTTAAGTGGTACGTCAGTTCTGCTTGTTATTTGCAATTATGTCATGGCTGATGATGGTTGAATAGCCTGGTCTTTATTAACATCTCTTTCTCTTCTTTGGATCCTTGCTCTTTTAGAATTGAGTTATTTGTTCTTTTATTATTGAATTATAAGAATTCTTTATATATTCTGGATACAAATCCCTTAGTAGATAGATGATTTGTAAAAAATTTCCCCCCATTCTGTGGGGTTGTCTTTTCATTTTCTTTCTAGTGTCATTTGAAGAACAGATACTTTTAATTTGATGAAAGTTGTTTTCTTAAGTTGCACTTCTTTTTTGTGTCATATCTAAGAGGGGTTTGCCTAATCTAAGGCCACAAAGATTTACTCTTATATTTTCTTTAAGAGTTTGATAGTGTTAGCCCAGGCATTTAGGTCTAAAATTTATTGTGAGTTAATTTTTATGTGTTGTGTGAGAAAAGGGCTCAAATTCATTCTTTTGTATGTGGATATCCAGTTGTTGAAATCCAACACCATTTTTCAGAGACTCTTCTTTCTCCATTGTATTTTCTTGGCATGTTTATCAAAAACCAATAGAACATGAATATAAGGATTTATTCCTAACTCTTGAGTTCTACTTCATTGATCTATATTTTTTTTGTTGTATTGCTGGTATCACACTTATTTGATTACTGTAGCTTTGTGGTATACTTTGAAATTGAGAAGTTTGAGCCTCAAACTTTGTTCTTTTTCAAGATCGTTTTGGCTATCTGGGATCCCTTGCTTTTCCACGCAAGTTTTAGAATCACTTTTTGAATTTTGGCAAATAAGCCAGCTAGGATTTTGATGGGATTATGTTGAATCAGTAGATCGATTTGGAAAGTATTACTATCTTAACAGTATTACGTTTTTTGATGCACAAATAAATTACAGTTCTCTATTTCTCGTGTTATGCATAGGGATTAAAATGGACACCTGGAGAGAAATTTTGGTCCACTAACCACCTCCTTACAGTACAACTAATTTTACTTATTTCATATTGGAATTGCACATTTTACTGTACAGTTATTTGTCGTTTATATGTCCTATGTTTTAGCTTCTCATTAGAACTGTAGATTTCTTTGTGGCAGGATATATTTTAACTACTTTTGTATCGCTGAGAGTTAATGTCATGCTTGTTTAAGAAAAACATTTTTGATTGGTATTTGGCAGGTCATTATAAAAGAGATAGACTGTTAGTGGTCCTGTGAAATTACCACTGACAACAAATGGCTAGCTAACATTTTTTTAAGTCTTCAAAGTTATATATATATTCCCATTATTCTTTTGAAGATAAACTAATGATTGCATTAGAGATCTATTTCCTTTAGAAGGCATAATGAATACATTCTTTACATTCATTTTAGGTACCAAATCTGATTCCAGTTTTAATGTTCAAATTGGGAAGACCACTGGAACCTGTATTATATAATGACATCTTGTATACTTTACCTACACTTGGTGTTCACAAGGTTTGTATATTAACCAGTTTGCCTAGGGACAAAAAGAGAGGGAGGCATGCATAATACCTTGAATTATGAGCCCTCAATTTTGCCATGACTGCTATTTCCCTTGTTGGGCCAGAAGTATTTATTATAATATTTAAGAATTAATTCTTTGAAATCATTTACTAGGCAAATTTTCCCATTGGCTGGTGTCTGAGATTAGGTTTTACGCCCCCAGGTTTGTAGCCCCTCCCCAAAATTGCCCCCCAACCCCCACCTCTGAGAAGATGATGGTGTAGTTAGCTTCTGTTTTGGTCTTTATTCTATAGTAAGGGATTTTCACTTTTTTTTTTTTTTTTTGGTCACCTTGGGATTACCTACATTTACATTTGTGAAACCAGAATTTCTTCAATATTTTCTAGGTGTGTATAGGACAAATTCTACGAGTGATCCAACTTCTTGGAAGCACTCCACAACTAAGACCTGTCACTCTGCGCTTGTTGACATCTTTATGGGAAAAGCAGGTAAGCTCAGATATGCACTTGTGTATTAAATGTGTTCCTTTCACCAAAGCAAATTAGTTTTGTGAGTATATGTGACAGTACTTTGATATAGCAGTGTTGTGGAGTGACATCAGTGATTGTATTCAGAAATTTTGGTTTAGCGTGATACTTTTTTTTTCTTTTTTTAAAGATTTTATTTATTTGACAGACAGAAATACAGCTAGAGAGGGAACACAAGCAGGGGGAGTGAGAGAGGGAGAAGCAGGCTTCCCGCCGAGCAGGGAGCCCGATGTGGGGCTTGATCCCGGGTCTGCGGGATCATGCCCTGAGCCGAAGGCAGTCGCTTAACCAACTGAGCCACCCAGGCGCCCCTAGCGTGATGCTTTTGATCTGTAATGCAGTCAGTGGTGATTGACTCTCAAAGAGAAATTGAGAATAGAAAAAAAAGTATTTCCTTAATTCTGAAATTTATTTTTCCATCTGCATGGAAAAAGTAGTAGAAATATGATTACATATTCTTAATTAGAGCCTTTGTAATTAGGGTGAGCTTCAGCCACCTTTCTCTTGTCTTATGAAATGAACAGCACATCGGTCTGTAAGAAAATCCCCAGCAATCACAAAAGCATTCTTCTCTGCTGAGTAGAAGAAATGCATCACAATTAGCCATGCAGATGTGAGATTTGGAGGGAAAAATGATAACATGTAAAATGATTATTCAAGTCACGTTGGGAAATTACCTTTTTTATGAAATTGGCCTTCTTAGGATCGAGTCTACCCTGAACTTCAGCGTTTCATGGCCATGTCCGATGTGCCTTCTCTGTCTGTGGGCAAGGAAGTCCAGTGGGAAAAACTCATCGCCAAAGCGGCATCGATCAGAGACATATGTAAGCAGAGGTAAGATGTGTTTAATCTTTGAAAATGGATATCATGATATATTCTTTTGCTCTTAATTTTTTTATTGTAAGAAAGACACTAGAAATGATAGAGGATATTTGAGTAAGAATAAATTAATTTCGGTTCCAGTTTTCTGATTGTAGAACTTAGTAAGATTGGATAATAACATTGAGAAGCATACATGTCTTTTTATTTCAGATCTAGCCTTGTATCTAGATTTATAGGAAATTCCTATCCTTTTCTGGATAATAATTCAATATTATGATAGAAAATGTGATGCTATGCTCTCTGTTTTTTTGGTATACAAATCTGTGACACCTAAGTAGTGGACTATGGTCAACTGTTCTTCTTCATCTTCTTTTTTTTTTTTTTTTTTTAAGATTTTATTTACGGGGCGCCTGGGTGGCTCAGTTGGTTGAGCAACTGCCTTCGGCTCAGGTCATGATCCCGGAGACCTGGGATCGAGTCCCACATCGGGCTCCCTGCTCGGCGGGAGGCCTGCTACTCCCTCTCTCACTCCCCCTGCTTGTGTTCCCTCTCTGGCTGTGTTTCTCTCTGTCAAATAAATAAAATCTTTAAAAAAAAAAAAATTAAAAAAAAAAAAGATTTTATTTACATTTTTTTGTCAGAGTGAGAGAGCACAGGCAGAGGGAGAAGCAGGCTCCCTGCTGAGCTGGCCGCCCGATGCGGGACTTGATCCCAGGACCCTGAGATCATGACCTGAGTCGAAGGCAGAGGCCTTTAACAACTGAACCACCCAGACATCCCTATAGTCAGCTGTTTTTTCTTATATTTTCCCTGTGTTATGCCTGATCATTTTAAGGAGTTTGAATAGGGAAGATCTCAGTATTGACTCATTGGCTGGAATTAATTACTTTGAATTATTACAAGGGAGCCCTGATCTTGAATCCCCACGTATGCTGTAGAGTTGAGGAAAGTATTGGGGAAGTGACTCTGCTATTGTAGTTTAGGGATTAATCCTGAAGCTGGTAACAGGGATGATTCTTGTTTCAAATCTGGGATCAGGATGTATCTAAATCTCAGCAGTTCTGCCTGTTTTCAAAGTTTCAGCCTTTTGGCAATGCCAACATAACCTCACTCTACAAGTCACACACATGAAACCCAAGGCCTGGGAGTGTGGATTCTCTTGAGCTACTGGCATGGACAAGATTTTAGAGATGAAGGATGCGTAGCCGACATTTTGCTTTTACACGCGCAAAGCTCAGCTTTAGGAGAAGTTAGATATCAGAGCAGGTCAGAATCTGTTGATGACCTATTCAGTATTCCACCTCAAGGTCTGCCAGAGTTTCCCAGTTTGGGAAAATAATTACTGTTCACCAGACAGTGAAATGGTAGAATCCAGCCCGGCAATTTCATCAGGTGGTAGTTTGTTAGAGAAAACCATTGTATCACTCAGCGGTTACAAGGAAAGCCGAGGATGGACTGGAGCATTTCTTTGAGAAGTTCAAATCATTCTGGGGAGAGCCACTGCATGTGGAATAGAGAGGAGAAGGGGGGAGGACGAGGAGTGAGCGGACCCCGTGTCATGCCTGGGATGAGATGGGGGTTTCGTCAGTTACAGTTCGTATTGTCACTTTTATCATCATTGTGATCGCTGTCATTGGCCTCATTGCTGTGATAGGTGTAACCCCGTGAGAGCACTTGTCTCCAGTCCCTGCTTTTGTAGTCAGTGGCTGGTCCCAGAGCCCCAGCAGGCAGGAATAGCTCTGTCCTTACTGATGATCTCAGTGAGCTAAGGCAGTTCTTCTCCCCATTATCACAGACTTGCATTTTTGTCAATTCAGCCAACAGCATTTATAGTTTAGGGAGAAGAAAATTTCTTAGCAGGTGTCCTCCTGCTTGGATCATATTCCTTTATCACAAACGAATCTTATGTTACAGCAGGAACGATGATGACGCAAATCTTGGCAGAAAACCAGTGTTCATATTTGAGGGTCAGCCTTGAATGCACATAAGGGTGAAGAAAAGCACCTTTTTGTTCAGGCAAAAATCCTGGGAGGGGGCGTGTGCTCTCCGGCTTTAATCTTGTTTCTTTCTTTCTTTTTTTTTTTTTTGAATTTTACAATTTTATTGTTACTAAAATTTTTTTTTTCCCAGTGTTCCAAGATTCATTCCCCATTCCCCATACCCAGTGCTCCACGCTTTAGGTGTCCCCAGTACCCACCACCAGGCTCTCCCATCCCTCCACCCCCCTCCCTCCAAGTCCCTCAGTTTGTTTCTGTGTCCAAAGTCTCTGTTGTTTCGTTTCGCTCCCTAGATTACCCTAGTTCCCATTTACTTTCCTTCTCCCACTGTCCTCCAGTTTACCCCTCATGCACCGCAAGTAAGTGAATGCTTAAGCAACTGCCTTCGGCTCAGGTCATGATCTTGGAGACCTGGGATCGAGTCCCGCATCGGGCTTCCTGCTCGGCGGGAAGCCTGCTTCTCCCTCTCTCACTCCCCCTGCTTGTGTTCCCTCTCTGGCTGTGTTTCTCTCTGTCAAATAAATAAAATTTAATTTTGTTTCTAAATGATCGTTTCTCGTAGGCCCTACCAGCATGGTGCCGACATGTTGGCAGCTGTTTCACAGGTGTTGAATGAATGCACCAAGCCTGACCAAGCCACTCCAGCAGCTTTGGTGCTCCAAGGCCTTCACGCGCTCTGCCAAGCGGAGGTAGGCTTTCCAACCATGTTTTGGATCCTTTTTTTGTTTTGTTTTTAAAGATTTTATTTATTTGGCAGAGAGAGAGAGGTCACAAGTAGGCAGGAAGGCAGGCAGAGAGAGGAGGAAGCAGGCTCCCTGCTGAGCAGAGAGCTGGACACGGGCCTGGATCCCAGGACCCTGAGATCATGACCTGAGCTGAAGGCAGAGGCTTTAACCCATTGAGCCACCCAGGCGCCCCGTGTTTTGGATCCTTTTGAAGAAAGTACTGCATGCGCCATACTTGTTATAAGGACATAAGTTTAGATTTGGTCATTCGAGTGTTGAATATTCACTCCCAGAGATTTTTGTATGGGACCTTCTACTTCCCAGATTCTTTCTAGAGGGGAGTCTCGAAACATCTGGTCCCGCAGATATTCTCTAGAGGCTAGAGACAACCACTCTTGTCTTTTCCCTTGCTTTTATTTATTTTGGTTAACAGAGATGGGGAACTTATGCTTCTAGGAGATACTCTTGAGTAAATCCGCTTCTTAGGTTTGCAATGAGCATGTTGTAGAAGCAGAGAAAGCCAAGAGATTGGCGACACTGGTGGCACCTTGATAGCCCGCCAAGGTATGGTGGTCTTGACGACTGGCAAAGGATCCTTTCTTTCCTAGTCATCGGTTTGGGTAGGATGCATGGACGTTAGACTTGCGCCTCTAAACATTTTCTGAACTTGAGCCCACCCTCCAAATGACAGCTCAGCAGGGAGAATTTTTTGATGATGTCAGCATTCACTGATGAACCTAACTGAAGCTTTTGACACATACTTACATGATTGGAGTCTTTTCGTAAAGGGGACTAAGTGGAATTCTCTTAGCGTTAGCAATTATATGGTCGATATGATAATGAATATAATGGTATAGTAATACCGGCAGTGACTGTGCTCATGTTTATATGCTCGTGTTCTTGTGCTAAGTGCTTTCTGTTTATGCTCCTCATTAATTCTGCAACATGGGGATTGTAACACCATTTTATAGATGAGGAAAATAGACCTTTGAGGGAGATTGTTTACTCAGGATCTTGGTATGAGACTAAACTACTGCTCTTTTGGGTAGGCACTTTAGCAGAGAGAGAGCATCATCACTATTTAGGAACCAGTGTGTGCTGAGGGCGGTGCTTCTAGAACGTGGGCCCGGTGGTGGGCAGAGCTGTTAGAGTCTCCTAGCAGAGGGCTGTTACAGCAGGGGACAAGGGGAGAAGACCAAGGACCTTTGTTTTTTCTTCCTTCCATTAGTCATCTGGAATTGAGAAATGTCACTTCTGTAATAATCTTGCTTTCCTGATAAAGAATGCTAAACCTCATTTGGTAATGAATTTTTAATAGAAGCTTTGAGAGAAGAGAGAATTCTATACTTTTACCTCCAAATGGTGAGCAGTGTTACCGTTTTAGAGGATTTCCCTGTCATTATTTTTTTCCAAACAGGAATCAAGTCCTTTCCAAAATTAACTTTTCCTCCTTTAACAGATGGCAATTTTGTCTTACCGGGTCTGTAATTCCTTTATGTTCTCACCCATCCTTCTCTGTCACTACATGACGCTGTTGTCTGTAGATGCTGTTGACTCATAAGAGATGTTCAGTGTGTGCGGCTAGTTTTTCTCATTCCATTTTCTCTAAGATATCATTAACTATAGTTAGTACTGGAGACACGAAAAATGTACTGGAAGTGGCTGGAAGCGTCTTTGTTTTGGGTCAGTTGCGGGACTGTACCTGAGATATAGCAATTAATAACTTCCTGTCCTTTGGTCAGTTTACTTAACCTCTGAGCCTCTAGTTCTTCAAGTGAAGATAAAAGATTACTCAAAAAAGAAAAGAGAGCTGGCATAATGTCTGCCCACATAGGTGCTCTGTATTATTATTTTTTTAAATGAGAATAGTTTTTGTTTTTTAATTTAATAATTTATTTTTTTTCAGTGTTCCCAAATTCATTGTTTATGCCCCACACTCAGTGCTCCATGCAAATATAGGTGCTCTTTATTTATTTTATTTTATTTTTGATTTTTAAAAAGATTTTATTTATTTTTTGACAGAGAGATACATAGCGAGAGAGGGAACACAAGCAGGGGGAGTGAGAGAGGGAGAAGCAAGCTTCCCACCAAGCAGGGAGCCCGATGCGGGGCTCATTCCCAGGACTCTGGAATTGTGACCTGAGCTGAAGGCTCAATACATGAGCCACCCAGGCATCCCTAGGTGCTCTTTAATGTTGAGTTTGCTCCTGAAAAGTTGGCATACAGTAGGATATAGTGAGTGCCATCAAGGAGGTTCTGAGTAGTTTTTTGGTTTTAATCTTTTCCCTATAGCTCACATAATACAGGACAGTGACTTAATGTCTTCCTACAGATGGTATCCTGTCCTTTCAATGCTGAAGCCCTTGTTACTTCCTTCAATACTTAAAGGAGGCGATTGAGGATTGTTGTAGTCTATTCCCCCAATCCAAACTGCTACCCAGAGGATTTTACTAAATACCATCTATATACATTCAGGCTGCTGTAAGACAACATAACATAAACTGGGTAGCTTATTAGCAGACATTTATTTTTCATGGTCTGGAGGTTGGTAAGTTTGAGTTCGCAGAGCGGGTATATTTAGTGTCTGGTGAGGGCCTCCTTCTTGGTTCCTTAGATGGCCATCTTTGCAGACAAGCTTCAACCTCACACAGCTGCAGGGGCAGGAAAGCTCTCTGGAGACTATATGGTCACCAATCCGTGTAGTGAAGGCTGTGCCCTTGTAACGTAGTCATCCCCCAAAGATCCCAGCTCCTAAAACTATCGTCTTGAGAATTGGGATTTCAACATATGAATTTTGGAGGCTATACAAATGTTCACCCAAAGCAGCTGCTTTGTGTCTCACATTCCATTGTCTTGTAGAAGAATTGAGACATCATGTCTAGGTTTTTTATTTCATGAAGGCTGTGTCTTATTTTGATACCTTCATACTCCTTCCTCTGCTTGGTTAAAGGCATTTCGCGTTTCCATTGTGTTTCACTTCTCCCTCTTTTGTTTCTTTTCATGTTACAAAATCCAAATCCTGTATGACGTTTTTATCAAAAATTCACTTTTAAGGGGCGCCTGGGTGGCTCAGTCTGTTGAGCATCTGACTCTTGGTTTTGGATCAGGTCATGATCTCAGGGTGGTGAGATCAAGCCCCATGTTGGGCTCTGCCTTCAGCATGGAGTCTGCTTGGCCTTCCCCGTGCTCCCCTCCTGCCCCGCTTGTGTGCATGCTCTCTCTCTCTCTCTCTCTCTCTCTCTCTCTCTCTCTCAAATAAGTAAATAAATAAATAAAACCTTAAAAAATTCACTTGACAGGTTGCAAATGAAATAAACCTCCCCCTGTCTTTTGAACAAGGAGATGTAGCCTTTTCAGATCCTTTTTGTATTAAGATGAGTATTAATAAATCATAAAGCAGTATTGGCAATCACTTAATTTCCTTTTGTATAGAGAATGCTTATTTTCTTATTCCTTATTTTTCATCTTTCTTGTCTAAGAGGATAAACTATTTTATTGACCCTAACCAGAGCTACATAGTGTTTATTTAATCATCTTTTCCTTATCGATGTACAAGTATCCCGAGTTGTGGAATTCTTTATTTATTTTTCTGAGTTGTGGAATTTGTTGAAATTGACTGCATCACCATTAATTTTGGCAATAGAAATTCTCTCTCTCTTTTTAAATGTTTTGTAGTAAATAGCTTTATGTTCATTTAAATAAGTGGAAATAATCTATTTCCCCTTGTTGAACCTTGACGGTAGTAATTGATCTTTGTGTTTTGTTTAAGCCATTCCAGGCCTTTTTTGTATGTGTTCATTATTTGCAAAGCTGCTGCTGGTATGTCCTATGATGTGTGTTGAAGTTGCAAAATCTACTTCGTTTGGTGGCTCTTGTCAGGACACATTTACTAATTTTGGGCTAATCTTTTTTTTTTTTTTTTTTTGCCAGCGTGCTATCCACAGAAGCCAGCATGCATTTTTTGAGGCCATTTATTCTGTCTTCTAATTGATATCATGTGTGAAGGAATTGATGGTTGCCAAGAGTTTCAAGAATGAAAATATTCAGCATAGTTACAAATATATTTCCTGGTAGCATTTGGTAGTAATTTGTCTATCCACTGCTTTTTAGATCCTTGACTGTCAAATATAATTAAGAATATAGAAAGCCAAAAACAATGAAGTTTTAAAAACTAATAAGGAAAAGAGTAAAATTGAATAACCCTATCTCTTAGAAAATGCCTCACTTGACGGGGCGCCTGGGTGGCTCAGTTGGTTGAGCAACTGCCTTCGGCTCAGGTCATGATCCCGGGTCTCCAGGATCATGATCTGAGCCGAAGGCAATCGCTTAACCAACTGAGCCACCCAGGCACCCCTAGAGCTCTTTTTCTTAAGGTTGATCCTGGACTCCTCAGTTTCAGAGTCACGATTATGAAATTCATTTTCCTGTAGGGCAGATAGAGCCTGCAATTCCTCTGCCTTAATCATTTATCATGTTCTCCAATGAGAGATTGAAAGGATGGATTCCATGTCAGTGCCAACTCTATGAAGGTGAAGATTGTATGTGGCTTTCTACTATGCTGCTTTACTAACCAAAAAATGTAAGGGGAAGTTCTAGGAACCTTGGTGAACCATAAAGACAAGAATGTAGTTTCCATTTTGGAACTGGAAAAAAACTTACTCTTAACACTATAAGCATATCGATTCAGGACTTCACACTTTTTTTTTTTTTTTTTAATGGCCAAACTACTTTTTATAAGTTACAGCTAATATTTCTGGGGTACTTAATATGAACTTGGATGTTTTGTGATATGGGGATTCATTTAAGACTGAAGAACACAGTGGCTCTGGGAATTTAAGTAACTTTCAAGGTCACATGACTCATAAATGAAAACAAAGGCAAGTAGATCCAGTGTTCTCTCTCCAAGCCTGACTTTCTTTTGCTATTTTGAGGCTTCCTTCCTTTGAATAATATGAGCATGGAATGAAATACTTTTATCTTCAAGCAGAGGGTTTGCCATTTTCAAAGGAAAATTAATATTCTTGCATTATCTTTTTCATATTTTTTCCTTTCAGCTTTCTCGCCTCATCGCTTTTTGCCCCATTCCATCCCTATTTGCCTTAATTTTCTTCTTTCTAAAAAAGATTTATTATTTATTTGAGAGTGCAAGCTCGTGCACACGAGTGGAGGAAGGGACAAAGGGAGAGAGAGCGTCTTAAGCAGACTCCACGCCGAGTGCAGAGTGTTACCCAGGATTTGATCTCGCAACCCTGAGTTCATGACCTAAACTGAAATCAAGATTTGGTCGTGTAGTGATTGTGCCACCCAGGCACCCCATTCTTCAATTAATATAAAGTTATGTTTCTGAAAAGCAGTATTCTTTCTCTTAAAAAAAAAAAAAGTTTTACTGGGACGCCTGGGTGGCTCAGTCGATTAAGTGTGTGCCTTCAGCTCAGGCCATGATCCCAGGGTGCTGGGATGGAGCCCCATGTCGGTCTCCTTGGTCAGTGGGGAGCCTGCTTCTCTCTCTACCTGCCACTCCCCCTGCTTGTGTGCTCTCTCTCTGACAAATAAATAAAATCTTTAAAAAAAAGTTTTATTAAGCTATAATTCACATACTATTTATTTCATACATTTCAATGTTAATAATTTGATCAATTTTACTATATTTTCAGAGTTTAGTCATCACCACAATCCATTTTAGAATATTTCACCACCTCTACAACAAATAAAATCTTGTACCCTTGTACCCTTTACCCCCAGCCCTTCATATTTGCCTAGCTCTAGGCAACTGTGAATCTACTTTCTGTTTCTATGGATTTGCCTGTTTTGGACAGTTCACATAAATGGAATCATACAATATATTGTTTTTTTATGCCTGGCTTCTTTTACTTAACATGTTTTCAAGGTTCATCAATGTTGTATCATGTATCAAGACCTCATTTACTTTTATGGTTGAGTAATAGTCTACAGGGTAATTCTACATTTTATCCTTTATCAGTTAATGAGCATTTGGGTTTTTTCCTTTTTTTCTTTTTGGTCTGTTAGGAATAATGCTGCTATGAACATTAGCATACAGATTTTGGCATAGACCTATGTTTTCGTTTTGGGGAGGTATACATCTAGGGATGGAATTGCTAGGTCACTTGCTTATTCTGTGTTTAACCATGTAAGAAACGGCCGGACTGTTTTCCAAAGAGGCTGCACCATTTTGCATTCCCAACAGCAGTGTATGAAAATTCTAATTTCTCCTCATCCTTAGCAACTCTTCTACTTAGCTGCCCTTTCTTTGTTTCTAACTGTAGCCCTCCTGGTGAGTGTGAAGTGGTATGTCATAAGGCTTTGGTTTGCATTTCCCTGATGACTAATGATAGTGAGCATCTTTTCTTGTGTTTCTTGGCCATTTGTGTATCTTTTTGGAGAAATTTCTATTGTGATCCTTTGAATATTCTCTTCTTCATAGTTTTTATCTTGCCTCATCAGCCTAACTTACATTTTGTTCCTATAAGAATGATTAGTAAAAGAGTTTTGTTCTCATACATGAAAGTAAAGGAGACTGGGAAATCATGAGTTTTTCTATGGGACTTTTACTACAGAAAATCAAATCATGTGAAATATCATGTAAAGACTTGTAAGTTCCATTTTACCACTTTCTCTACATATTACATTTTCTTTATTTTAAATGGAATTAGCAGAATGTTTTCATTTCAGTTCATGGAAAACTATTAGAGATGTTTTGATAATAGTAAGCATCTGTTGTTTTACTGAGTGTTTTCTATTTAATAACCATTGTATATTATAGTCATTATATTTATTATCTCATTTAGTCTTACTAAAATGTGAAAGGTACTATTTTTTTTCTGGGAGGCTGACATTAGTTAAATTAGCTGCCCAAGGTTATATGGCTTGCATGTGGTAGAGCCAGGATTCAAAGCCAGGTCTGGCTCATTTCTTAATCACTATTTGAAAAAACCCTAGCTTTGTTGAGAGATAATTCACAAACTATCGCTATGTGTTTTTATTAGTCATATTTGTGTTCAGTAGACCTAGTTACAGAGTGATATTATTGGATAAATTGTTTTGTGAGTGTGACATTTGGGCTCATTTCCCACACTTCTCCTCCAGTTCCTTTGTGATTGGTTTATTGCAAGAGTTTACATTATTTAGGGTTCATATAAAGATCCTAATGAAAAAGATGTTTTGAGCTAAACTAGATTAATTTTTAATGTTTTTAGTGATTAAAATTAGATTTTGTAATTTAAAGATGTGTTGAATGTTTTTATATCACTTTTAAAGACATTTGGTTCTTATAGTATCACATTTACTTTGAATAATGAAAAAAATAGTATCCCTCATCAACTTTTCAAAAAAACATTTTCATTTTGTTTTCCTTCTCATTGTATTTTTACTTACATGCTTTTTATTTCCATCTTCTCTATTTACTTTACATTTTGCTACAAATATTTTTGATGCTTCTACACATTAAAAAAACTTTTTTTCGAAGACTTATTTATTTGACAGAGAGAGCACAAGTGGGGGAGAGGGAGAAACAGGTTCCCCACTGAGCAGGGAGCCTGATTCAGGGCTTGATCCCAGGATCCTTAATTACATTTCATTGAATAAAATTATCATAAGTAATTGAATAATGCATTTCCTAAAAAATTTTTATTTATTCATTTTCTTGTTTTTTTTTTTAAAGATTTTATTTATTTATTGGATAGAGAGAAACACAGCTAGAGAGGGAACACAAGCAGAGGGACTGAAAGAGAGAGAAGCAGGCTTCCTGCCGAGCAGGAAGCCTGATGTGGGGCTCGATCTCCAGGATCATGACCTGAGCCGAAGGCAGTCGCTTAACCAACTGAGCCACCCAGGCACCCCAAAACTTTTTTAAAAGAGATTTTATTAATATATGTATTTGAGAAAGAAAGTCAAAGAGAAAGAGGGGAGAGTAGGCAGGGAGGAGCAAAGGGAGAGAAGGACAGGCAGACTGTGTGTTGATTGCACTGCCCAATGTGGAGCTCAGTCTTACAGCCCTGAGATCATGACCTGATCTGAAACCAAGAGTTGGTTGCTCAATTAACTAAGCTACCCAGGTGCCCCGCAAATAATTCATATTTGTTTGTTTGTTTGTTTGTTTTAAGGAATTACTTTTTTTTTTTTTAAGATTTTATTTATTTGACAGAGAGAAACACAGCCAGAGAGGGAACACAGGCAGGAGGAGTGAGAGAGGGAGAAGCAAGCTTCCCGCCGAGCAGGGAGCCCAATGTGGGACTCAATCCTGGGTCTTCGGGATCATGACCTGAGCCGAAGGCAGTCGCTTAACCAACTGAGCCACCCAGGTGCCCCAATAATTCATTTTTGGTTGAATTTTAACTTGCTTCCCCCTGTTTACTATTTATTTATTTTTTAAAAAGATTTATTATTTTAGAGAGAAGGAGAGGGAAAGAGAAAATCCCAAGCAGACTCTCCACCGAGCACAGAGCCTAGCAGGGGACTCAGCCCCCTGAGATCATGGCCTGAGCCACTCAGGCACCCTCCCCACTTTTCTGTTTGTACAGTAAGTAGTCTTAAGAAATAATTACCTTTGTCAAGTTTTAACTTCCTTTTTGATTTATTTTCTTAGGATAAAATTTTAGATTTTTAAGGATATTGTAATGATCTTATTAAATAGTCACCTTCTTTATGTAGTAACTTTTGATGATTACCTGAGCCAGAGAGGTGGGATGTAGCTATTTGTAGAGAAGTTTCAGGCAGTATTGTTTGTTACTAAGGAGTACAGTGTAATTGTATCACTACATCCTTAACTCCTGGTAACATTTCTTGTTATGATCATTGTACTTGCTTCCAGGAGCCCATAATCCCTTACGTCCCCAAATTACTGTCAATAAAGAGAGGATCTTCTAAATTGTTTCCTCATAGTGAATTTGCTCAGTGTAGGTTTAGCTTTAGGGCTTTGGAGCATTACTAATTACTTACTAAAGGAGGCAGGATGGTGATTTAATTCGATATGAGTTTTTAAGTAGAAGTTGTAAAAAGTTAACTGCATTTTTAATTAATTTTGCTTTTTAAATTTTTAGCTTTTCAATATTTTATTTATTTGAGAGAGGGAGAGTGTGTGTGCAAGCACATGAGAGAGATGGGGCAGAGGGACAGGGAGAGGGACAAGCAGGCTCCCCAGTGCGATCAGAGCCCAACACAGGGCTCCATCCCAGGACCCTGAGATTATGACCTGAGCCGAATTCAGACCTTAGCACTGAGCCACCTGGGAGCCCCTTAATTAGTTTTATTTTTAAATCATTTGTATATTGTTATTATGAGTGCTTTAAAGTTCATCTCGTTTGCTTGAGGTCATATTAAATCCAAACTATAGCTTTTTTGGGAGGGGGCTTGCTTCTGATTTATATTTTCAAAATGCCATTGTTTTGCTTTTGAAATTTTGGGGTCTAAATATAAAACAGATCCTGTTTATCTTGTAATCTCATGCAGTCTGTTGCCTGTTCCAGAAGATGTCCTTTTTAGAAGGCTTCTAGCACGTTGTCATCTATTCATTTTCTGATGAGTGGAGGTGGGGAGGAGAGCAAGGGAAGAGGAGGTGTTGTGGCTTCCCCCTCAAACCCTGTGGCCACTGCAACAGCAAACAGTAGGCAAGGATTCCTTGGGCAGGAAACAAAAAAAGTATTCACCTTAAAATAAAAATATTGACAATTTAAGCCAGGATGTGCAGGGCTTTCTGGATATGAAGATTTATAATACACTTTTGGCCTAGGAATTTGCAGTCTAGTAGGGGAGATTGCCGCATTAAGTTCACTCAGTGTATTTGAAATTCGGAAATAAGGGAGAGGAGAGATAGACAGCAGCAAAGGACTCCTCCTCTAAACCTCACGCAGCAAGTTCCTGCAGCAGAGGTAAAGAATATCTGGGTCTAGAAGGGAGAGGCTCTCTGGCTGACCTCGAGCTCTCAGTATTTTTCCTACTTACAAAGAAAGCTGTCTTGTTAAAAAGCCCTATTGAGATATAATCCACATAGTCTACATTTCACCCATTTTCAGTGTACCATTCAGTGGCTTTTTGAATAGTCACAGAGCTGTGCATCCATCTTCACAGTTTTAGAACATTTTCATGACCCCCAAAAGAAACCTGGTACCCTCCATACCCCCTCCCCTCAGCCTTAGGAAACCACTAATCTGTTTTCTGTCTCTATAGATATGTCTGTTGTTGACATTTCTTGTAAAAGGACCCATATAATATATGACCTTTGTAACTGGCTTTTCATCAGTGTAGTGTTTTCAAAGTTCTTCTATGCTGTATGTAGCCATGCATTATTTTTTAGAGCTGGGTCATAGTGCTTTGTACGGCTATACCACATTTTCTTCCTGCTTTTATTAGGTGATGGACATTTGGTTTTTTCCCCACGTTTGGCTGTGACGAATGATGCTGCTATGAATATTCATGTACAAGGTCTTTTTTTTTTTAAGATTTTATTTATAAGAGAGAGCGTGTGCGCATGAAAGGGGGAAAGGTCAGAGGGAGAGGGAGAAGCAGACTCCTAGCTGAGCAGGGAACATCCCTGCCCCCCACCACCAAGATGTGGTGTTCCATCTCAGGATCCCAGGATCCCGACCTGAGCCCAAGGCAGATGTTCAACTGACTGAGCCACCCAGGTGCCCCTCAGGTACACGGTCTTATGTGGACGTAGATACACACCCGGGAGAAATGAAACCTAAGACTGGAATTGCTGGGTCATGTAGCTCTATGTTTAGCTGTTTGAGGAATGGCCACATCGCTGTCCAAATGAACTGCATTGTTTTACCAGCATGCATCTTTCGTTTCTTCTCCCCAAATAATGCAGGTGGTCCTAGATAGGCACGGCCACTGAAGCATTACTAGCTGTTACCTACATTCTTACAAAATGTATATGACGTGGATAGTCATTTAAGAATAAGAATATAGTAGCGTATCTTCTGTCATGTAGGAGGGTTGCTAGGAAAGGGGGAGCTGCCCTGGCCAGTCGTTTCTTTCTAACTTTCCTTGGGGCATTGGGAAGGTGCCAGCCCTTGCCTTGCTAGGTGTCATCTTTGATGAGTAATTAATAACAATCCTGAATGGTGTATTGTTTACCCTACTAAGGATGTTTGTCTTCATAAAAACCAACATATCTGTAAATCAGAGTTTGAAAACGTATGGCCTATTTTGTTTGATTATCATAAGATTAATATTTTAAATTCCAATATTGATGAAAAATGAAAATATAGATATATACTGTCTCTTCGTGAGGCAAGATCGTCTTGCAGTCTTGTAGTACCTGGCGTGCTTGTCCACAAGGCAGTGACCCCTTGGTGCTCAGCAGCACTTAGCAGCTTCCTTTCGACAAAGTGTGCTCTCATTTGCTGCGGTTTCTTTTACCAGCCTGACCCAGGTACTCCCTGACCCAGGTACTCCTTGCCAGTGTGCCCCTTATTTTACTGTTATAAGTTGATTTCGTAAGAGTTTGTCTTTGTAACAACTCTCCCTTCATCTGTCCAAACCACCCTTCAAAAAGGAAGCTGTTCTATGATTGGCTAGGAAGCATGGGGAAACGTCCACTTTGTTGGTTGTTGGGAAACCTATATACCACTGTGATCACTAAAATTAAAAAAACTGTCAATACCAAATATTAGGAAGGTATGAACATCTCCTGTGTTATTGTCAGGAATATAAAGTGATAAAACCATGGTGGGAAAGTATTTAGTAGTTGTTCAGATTTTATTTATTTATTAAAGAGAGAGAGTACAAGTAGGGGAAGGGGCAGAAGGACAAGCAACTTCCTGCTGACCGTGGAGCCCAACATGGGGCTGCACACCAGGATCCCAAGATCATGACCTGAGCCGATGTCAGAAGCTTAACCGACTGAACCACCCAGGAATCCCAGCAGGTCTTTTGGTAAAGATGAATATAAACCTTCTTTATGATCCAGCATTTCCACTTCTAGGCGTTTACCTGAGTAAATGAAGACAAGCCCACAAAAAAACTCCAGAAGAATGGTCACTTCAGTTTTACTAATGGTTACATGTTTGCAAACAACCCAAGTCTTCATCAGCTGGTCAGTGGGTGAATAGGCAGCGGTGTATTTGTACAATGCTATTCAGCAAGAAAAAGGAATATACTACTGCTATTCGGGACAGTGTGGATGAATCTTAAGAACATGCTCATTGAAAGAAGCCAGTCACAAAAAGTCCGTACGTATCATTTTTATGAAATCCAAAAATTGACATAATTAATCTATGGTGATGAATCAGCCTAGTGGTTGACTTGGGGCGGGGAGGAGGAGGATAGAGTAGAAAGGGACCTTAGGAAATTCTAGCCTGTGGTCAGTACCTGCACTGGTCATATCATCACTATCAGCTACATGTGACTAGTAGGCACTAGAACTATGGCTAATTAGGGGCACCTAGGTGGCTCAGTTCTTAAGCGTCTGCCTTTGGTTTGGGTCATGATCCTGGGGTTCTGGAATCGAGCCCTGCATTGGGCTCCCTGCTCTGCGGGAAGCCTGCTTCTCCCTCTCATACTCCCCTGCTTGTGTTTTCTCTCTCTCGTTGTGTCTCTGTCAAATAAATAAATAAAAAAAATATTTTTTAAAAAAAGGAAAAAGAACTATGGCTAATTCAAGGTGTGATGTGCTGCATACAAAATATACAGCAGATCGAAGCCTTATGAAAAACATGTAAAATGCCACATTGATAATATTTTTAAAATCAATTCCAGATTGAAATGTTAGTATTTTCAGTATATGGGCTAAATAAAATACATTTAAGTTAATTTCATCTGTCTCCTTTAGCTTTTTGAAATGTGGTTACTGGAAAATTTAAAATTGATTATGTGGGTCATATTCTATTTCCCTGGTCTGTCCGTCTTGATCAGGGTGGTGGGTATAGCCGTGTGTACATCTGTCAGAACTCATTGAACTGTAAGATTCAGATCTGTACGTTTAGTTGTATGTTATTTACTTTATAAAACAAAACTACAAAAGCTGTTTTTCATGCTAGTTACCATGTTTGGCATTCAGCATCCATTACATCCTACGTGAAACTTCACGATCACGTTATAATGTAGGTGACATTTGCCGCTGAATCTAGGGAGTCTAAATAACATCCAAATTGATGTAGAAATATGTGGTAATGTGGAGATCTGAGTTGCCTCTGGTTTGACTATAATTCTTGTGCTTTTCCCGTTCCATCATACTGTTTTACCAATGGAAATAAAAACGTGAGTCTACTTTGGGTCCATTTGTTTTGTTACTAAAGCCATTGATTTCTAAACCTGTGCTCTGGGAGGTGGTGATTGAGTCATAACATTTCAGAAAGATAATTTTGTAAGTGCCTATGAATGTGGTGGCATTGCTCCTGAAGTCTCAAGGAGGAAGGTAACTTGCCCTCTAAACAAGTTGCCCGCCTTTGGAGGGGCAACAGCTCTGGGGCATGTAGAAATGAAAATCAGTACATTGTCCTGAAAAGCGGGGCTCATTCACTTTTCACATTTTCTCCCTCAAGTCTTGAGATGGGACGATGAGACCTGGCCGGCCCTCTGTTTTCTGAATCAGCTGTGAGTCTTTTGTAGCAAAAATTAATAGGCGTTGCAGGATCATAAAGAAAAGCTCTTTCATCTTGCCCAGCTCCAAGAGGGTGTTGTATTTTCAAAGCAGGGTATTGTACAATTGAGCCATAGATAAGGAGGGGAGGGGCCTTTCCCGGGGATTCTTGACCGCTGCAAGAGTTCACTTCAGGCCGTTTTCACAGCAGTGATTTTTCCCGGAAATCCCCTATGCCAAGGTTATGTTTTGGCTATTCTATCCTCTTTTATTGATTTATTTTCAGAAATCACGGGGGAAGGTAGTTGTCCTGCCCTCTCTTCATCATCCCCGCTCTTTGTCTAGCTGCTCCTTTGGAGCACCACGGGGTGGGAACCATTTTCAAGGGGACTCAGCAGGTTTGAAAGGTTTTAGGGAGTGAGTGTGGTACAGAAATGGCCAGTAGAAATCCTGGATTTTGTTTAAGCATTTTTTAGCGTGATAAATATAATTTAATATGGAAATGTGATCCATTGTCCCATGGCAGGTTTTCTCAGCTGTGTACAGTAAGGATTCTGTCGCCTACTGTGGATCGGGTATTTATTACACTCCGGAACCTCTTTTGTTGTTCTGAGGTTTTGTTTGCGGGGACGTTTAAAGGTGGATTGCCTGTTCAACCTTACAGAGGAGCTGATTAAGTTTAATTTGCTATGCATTAGGGAAGGAATTTGCTGGTCTTTTTGAACTGAGCTCTACGTTATTTGTAGTTGGGGCATGGTTTTTGATGCCTTCAGTTCTTTCTGGGCATGAAAACGCTTTTTGTACATTTGTTGAATCTATTTCCATGCTGAGCTTTTTATATACAGCACAATGACCCTTTGCACTTGCAGTTGTAGTTTGGCCTTATTTTTAACTTTAAAAGGACAGCAGGAACTTGCCTTGTATTAAACATTTGCGGGATATTATAACATTTACTTTGTCACCCTGTAAGTAGATGTTTCAATGTGGTTTTTCATTTTTAAAATAAAATTTCAACTGTGTTATTTTTGTATGGTTGAACACTCATACACCATGTGAAATGTGTGGGAAAAGAAAAATATTGCTGTTTTTTTTTCTTTAAATAGGAAAGACTTAATTAGACTTCCCACTATTTAATTGCTTATTTTTATTTATTTTTTTAAAGACATATTTGGCGATCTTGTCAAATCAAGTGCATATTATCAAAACTTATAATGGGAAAATATTGAATTTGAGGTGTTGAAATTTTGCCATTTCCTGTTTTTGCTTCTCTCTTTTTTTTTATTAAGTTTTTAATTTTCCTTCCAGTATCGTGAACATACAGTGTTCTGTTCATTTCAGGTGTACAGTATAGTGATTCAGCAATCCTCTGCATACCCGGCGCTCCTCATAAGTATACTACTCTTTAGTCCCCATCACCTATTTCCACCATCCCGCAAACCCTTCCTTGTTGATGATTTTACACTTCAGTCCTCTTTCCTCTGCTCTCTGCCCTTCACCATACCCAGATTTGCTGTGATCTTAAGATACTTCAAGAAATTTATAATCTCAACTTTGGGGGGGACAACATTTAGCAGCTCCTCCTGCGCCCAGGCGTAATCTTAATCCTGTTTTCTGTTGATGTTGTATTTAAAGAATTTTGGTAAGAAGGGTTTTCTTCTTTGAATTGGCCTCATGGTCTCTGAGGATTATGAACTGATGTGAGTGGTCTATGAGCGAACATGAACGCTGTTCAGTGTATCCAGCCGTGAGTTTCCGGCTCTCAGTCGCAAGCGCAGGGCGTTCTTTAAAAGAACAAACAAGTTGGACACTGGGAGGGTTTCAGTGATGCCAGTTAACATCAGACGAGCTGGGCTCAGTGGTTGCAAACTGTGCTTATCTGAATCGATGCCACTAAGCTGGAAATAATGACATGACTAAAATGATGCTGACTGTGTGCCATTCTACCATTTGTGAATAAAATATATTGGTTCAAGCTTTGGGGGGTAAATGGGGACCTGGGATGTAGGGAGGGTATTACTGAATTAGGATAGTAGACCAGACACCATTGATGTTTGAAAGGCTTTATGGATTTTGAGATCTAATTGAGAGCATTATTTGGGTACCTTTCAAGAATTTAAAAGGTTTATTTCTAAAAATATTTTATTCATTATATACCCCTAAGTGACCCAGAATTAAACTTTTATCAAAATGGTATTGTCATCTGTGGTGCTTAAGCTCAACTCTGTTCCGTATAAATGTATCGATGAAAAACCGAAGTAGCTGACCAACTCTGATCGCCTCAGATGAAAGATTGCCATTGCCGTATCCCATAGGTTTTGGACTGATGTGTTTTTGTTCTCTTTGGTTTCCATGAGTTGTTTAAGTCCTTTGATTTTTCTGATTGACCCAAACATTCTTGAGTAGGATGGTCTTTAGCTTCCAAGTGTTTGAATTTCTTCCAAACTTTTTCTTGTGATTGAGTTTCAGTTTCAAAGCATTGTGGTCTGAGAATATGCAGGGAATCATCTCAGTCTTTTGGTAGCAGTTGAAACCTGATTTGTGACCCAGTATGTGGTCTGTTCTGGAGAAAGTTCCGTGTGTGCTCAAGAAGGAATAAGTATTCTGTTGCTTTAGGGTGGAATGTTCTGTATATATCTGTGAGGTCCATCTGGTCCGGTGTGTCATTCAAAGCTCTTGTTTCTTTGTTGATTTTCTGCTTAGGTGATCTGTCTGTTGCTGAGAGTGGAGTGTTAAGATCCCCTACAGTTAACATATTATTATCAATGTCACTTTATTTTGATTAACAGTTGGCTTATGTAATTGGCTGCTCCCATGTTGGGGGCATAGATATTTACAGTTCTTAGATCTTCTTGTTGGATAAACACTTTAAGAATGATACAGTGTCCTTCTGTCATTAGATTAAAGGTTAATTTGTCTGACACAAGAATTGCTACCCCAGCTTTCTTTTGAGGTCCGTTGGCATGAAAGATTGTTCTTCTTCCCTTCACTTTCAGTCTGGATGTATCTTTAGGTTCAAAATGAGTCTCTTGTAGACAGTGTAAAAGGCTTCTGCACATCAGAGAAACAGTCAACAAAACAAAGAGGCAATCCATGGAATCGGAGAGTATATTTGCAAATGACACTACAGACAAAGGGCTGATAACCATGATTTACAAAGAACTTCTCAGACTCAAGACCCAAAAAGCAAATAATCAAGTCAAAAAATGAGCAGAAGACATGAACGCACACTTCTTCAAAGAAGACATACAGATGGCTAACAGACACGTGAAAAATTGTTCATCATCATTAGCCATCAGAGAAATTCAAATCAAAACCACACTGAGATACCGCCTTACACCAGTTAGAATGGCAAAAATCAACAAGGCAAGAAACAACAAATGTTGGAGAGGATGTGGAGAAAGGGGAACCCTCTTACATTGTTGGTGGGAATGCAAGTTGGTGCAGCCACTTTGGAAAACAGTGTGGCGGTTTCTCAAAAAATAAAAAATAGAGCTACCCTATTACCCAGCAATTGCACACTGGGTATTTACCCCAAAGATACAGATATAATAAAAAGAAGGGCCAGTGTTCCCCAATGTTCATAGCAGCAATGGCCATAATTGCCAAATTCTGGAAAGAGCCCAGATGCCTTTCAACAGACGAATGGATAAAGAAGATGTGGTCCATGTACACAATGGAATATTACTCAGCCATCAGAAAGGATGAATACCCAACTTTTGTATCAACATGGATGGGACCGGAGGAGATTATGCTGAGTGAAATAAATCAAGCAGAGAAAGTCAATTATCATATGGTTTCACTTGTGGAACATAAGGAATAGCATGGAGGACAGGAGGAGATGAAGCATGAGAGACCGTGGACTCTGAGAAACAAACTGAGGGTTTTAGAGAGGATCTGGGTGGGGACATGGGTTGACCTGGTGATGAGTATTAAGGAGGGTACATATTGCATGGAGCACTGGGTGTTAAATGTAAACAAAGAATCTTAGAACGCTACATCAAAAACTAATGACATGCTGTATGGTGATTAACAAAACATAAAAAAGAATAAAAAATATCGCTGAGAGGCTTATTTCTGGAAACATTGTTTTCAGATTATACTTCAGCTTGACTAGATGATGAAAATCACATGTTAGCGAAAGGCTGTTAACTTTCTTTAGAAATACTTGGGGATTAAGACAGTAAGAATTTGTTAAGTCTCCACCTAGGTACACAATTACTCAGAATATGTCTGTAACATGCATGCAAATCCAGAAGTAATATTTATTTATTTTTATTTTTAAAGATTGTATTTATTTATTTGACAGAGAGAAATACAGCTAGAGATGGAACACAAGCAGGGGGAGTGAGAGAGGGAGAAGCAGGCTTTCCACTGAGCAGGGAGCCTGATCCGGGGCTTGATCCCAGGACCCTGGGATCATGACCTGTGCCGAAGGCAGACACTTAACCGACTGAGCCATCCAGATGCCCCAGGGTGGTGGTTTTTAGTGTGTAGGGCAGGGTCTTCAGAAGTTGGTTGAAAGCTTGTGCTACTAAATAAGAATCTCTAGAGATGAAATCTAGGTTATTTTTTTTAATGAGTTCTCCAGTGACTTTGATGTGCAGTGAAGTTTGGGACAATGTCAAGAGCAGTGGTCTCTGAGGTGGATTGGGTGTAAGTCTACCCATGAGGTCGAGAAAGAAGATACTGCGATTATTATTTATCTTTTATCTAAAAAGAGAAAACTTTAGTAAGATTTAACATACAGGTTAATGATTTCTTGCACGTCCGTCAGATGCTTGGGTGTCACCTGCAGTAGCCACATATTATAAAGGAAGAATGAGAGTTCCACAGTGAACCCTGATTCTAGAACCATCTCTCCTCTGCTGGAATATGGCAGTCTATTACAGTTTATGCATAGCAGTTAAATGAATTTGTAAGCAATATATGTGCATGTATGCGTATGTACCCACATGTGTATGTAGTTGTCATTTTGCATGTATTTATGTGGGGGGGATGTGTGTGTGTATCTCCACCAAATATACTATCCTACGTATGCACATGTGCATATATATTTATACATGTGTGTATACCACACATATGCATATAGTGTGCCATTTAATTAGGTATGATGATTCTGGGTATGGATTGTTGAAAAGTTTATCTGAAAAAAAAGTTTATCTGAAACACTGTTAACCTTGACTTCATGGAGTTTTTTGATTCCTTCATGTTATGCCTAAGCACAACTACACACAAATCATTTGCCTTTTTTTTTGAACCATGCAATAGCTATATTTTCTAACAACAGTATCATTTAAAGAAAATAACAGCTTTACTGAGATATAAATCCCAAATCATAAAGTTCACTGGTAAAGTATATAATTCAGTGATTTTTAGTGTTGTCACAACATTGTGCATTAATCACCATTCAAATTCCAGAACATTTTAAAATCATTCCTGTTGCAGGCTGAATAATGGCCTACAACGATATTCAGGTCCTGATCTCCATAACCTATGAATATAACCATATATAATGAAAGGAGTCTTTGAATATCTGATTGGGTTAAGGATCTTGAGATGGTTAGATTGTCCTGAATTATCTGGGTGGTGCCTTAAATCTAATCACTCACATCTCTCTAAGAAGGAGACAAGGAGAGAGAATGTGGTGTGATGGCTGAAGCAGAAGGACAGAAGGTGATGTGATAGGAAGAAGGCATCATGAGCTGAAGAATGCAGGCAGCTTCCAAAAACTAGAACAGGCCAGGAAACAGCTTCTTCTCTAGACCCTCTGGAAGGAACCCTGATTTCTAGCCTTGTAAGATTCATTTGAACTCTGGACTCCAGAACGGTAAGAGAATATGTTCGTGTCATTTTAGGTCACTACATTTGTGGGAATTTTTGATAGCTGTAGGAAATGAATGTGATCTCCAAAAGAAACTCTCTACCCATTAGCAGCCACTCTCAATTCCTTGTGGGAAGAGCATGGTCCTTGGCAACCACTTTCTGTCTTTATAGATTTGCCTCTTCTGGACTTTTCATGTCAGTGGAATCATGCAGTAAATAGCCTTTTGTGTCTGGCTTCTTTTCACCCAGCGTAATATTTGCAGGTTTCACAAAACTTCACTCCTTCTTATGGCTGAATAGTATTCCATTGTAATTATTGTACTGCATTTTATTAAATCCATTTGTCAGATGTTGGAAATTTGGATGGTTTCTACTTCGTGGCTATTATGAATACTCCTCTGAGCATTCATATGTAAGTTTTTGCATGGACTTATGTTTTCAGTTCTTTTGATACATACTTTGGAATGGGATTTCTGGGTCATATGATAACTCTTTTTACTTTTTTATGGAATTGCCAAAGTATTCTTCCAAGGGGTTGCGCCATTTTACATTCTTCTGGGCAACATATAAGAGTTTCATTTTTCCACCTGCTCACTGACCTTTGTTACTATCTTTTTTCATTGTAGTCATCCTGTGGGGTATGAAGTATTTTACTGTGGTTTTGATTGCAGTTTCCTGCCAATTTATGGTGCTGAGCATCTTTTCATGTGCTTATTTGCAGAATATATTATTTACAGTATTTTGTACTGAGATTGGAAGTGTCCCTGAGAAATATGTATTGCACAAAGGTTGAAAAGTTATTGAACTTTGGGGCGCCTGGATGGCTCTGTTGGTTTAGGGATCTGCCTTTGACTCGGGTTGTGATCCTAGGGTCCGGGGATTGAGACCCTGCGTCGGGCACTCTGCTCAGCCAGGAGCCCAGGAACCTGCTTCTCTCTCTCCTTCTGCCCCACCTCTGCTTGTACGCGCGCAAGCAGAGTGCTCTCTCTCTCTCAAATAAATAAATAAAAGCTTTAAAAACAAGAGTTACTGAACTTTAAGATGGTTTACTTTTTTCTTTTACTGAGAATAATTGTTTCAAGTTTTCTTACTTTGCCTAATATTTTCCGTCTTATAGTTCATGTGTATAACATATGAATAAATATACATATATGCTGGTACTTTCTTTTAACCAGTAGAACTGTACAGACAAGTGTGTTTATAGGTCACTGGATTAGAGGTTGCTCCTGTGTAGCCTATGTTAAGATGTCCTTCAAAAGTGTCCTCACAAGCCATCTTCATGAAGAGGTCTGTTAAGATGATCCTTTTCTCAGATTTTTGGTTATGTGGTATAGAAATGCTTTGAAGGAGGTGGGACACCTAGCTTGCTCAGTCAATGGAGCATGCAACTCTTGATCTTGAGGTTGTGAGTTTGAGTCCCAAGTCGGGTGTAGAGATTACTTAAAAAACAAACAAACAAACAAACAAACAAACTTAAAAAAATGTTTTGAAGGAATAAGGATTTGACTCTAAAGAAGCTAGGCTGTAGCATTCACTTCAAGGACTTGTCTTTACATGAGTAATTTAGGAGCAGATAGCAATATGTAATAACCACAAACACAGGGAAAATAACCATTCCATTTATTGATTGCCCATTGTGGTCAAGGCCCAACACTAAGTATAACATACATTATCTCATTTAATTATTACAACATCTTTGTGAGTTTGGTGGTCTTGTCCCTGTTTTATATGGGAATAAGCTAAGACCCACAGAGTGCAAGTAATTTTCCCAAGGGCACAGAGCTAAGAAGTGACAGAGTTGGGGTTTGAATGCAAGGCTGATGATCCCTTGCCTTTTGTTCAGCATCATATCATATAATATCATTCTTCATACTTCCCTACCATCCCCCACCCAGTCCTCCCTGCTGCCACTTGATAAATAAAAGGACTAAAGAAGAATGGCTTAGAGATTTAGCCGTGGGAAACTCCAGAACCACTTAGAATTGGCTAGGGTTTAGAGTCAGCAGTTGTAGAACAGTATTAGAGAGGGATTTGATTCTGGTTACAGGTAACACCCATCCTTGAGCTGAGCAAGGCAACCCACTTTCTGAGCCAACCCAATGGAGGAAGGAGAAACAGACTGGTTTTATTTATATTCATTCACGTTCAAGTAAAATTTGTGTGCTCAGTCTGCACAAGGCATTGTGAGATGCTAGAGATAGAATATGTAAAGGGCAGACCTTATTCTTTTCTTTTTTTTTTTTTAAAGATATTATTTATTTATTTATTTGACAGAAAGAAACACAGAGGGGGAACACAAGCAGGGGGAGTGAGAGAGGGAGAAGCAGGCTTCCCACTGAGCAGGGAGCCCGATGTGGGACTCGATCCTGGGTCTCCGGGGTCATGACCTGAGCCGAAGGCAGATGCTTAAGGACTGAGCCACCCAGGTGTCCTGGGCAGACCTTATTCTTAATGCCTGGGAAGAAACTCATTCTACGTTGGTGGCCCAGAGCAACTGGACATTTAACCCTTCATGATATGCCTCCCCATTTGCAGTTGTGGTATATTCCATGAAGCAGGATAATAAATTGTTTCGGAATAAGTTGTGTAATCTAAGGTAATATCAGGTAATCTAAGAATGCCAGTAAGACTTCTGTTTAATGAGATCTGTCTTAGTTAATAATGTAGATAAATGATTGGTTTCTGTCTCTCTTATGAAATTTCCTTATCCCTTAGGTTTGTGTCCTTCTCTCTTTGTCCCAAAGCATCCCTTTCTATTTGAGCATTATAACTGACTGTAAATATTTGCTTCCCATGTTTGTGCTCCTGTGAACTACTTTGGGGAGGTAATAAGCTCTTTTTATTTCTCTCTAGTCCTGGTTCTTCACAGAGGGGTTAGCCTATTAGGAGATTTGAATGCCCCCTTGTTTATGAGACATTCTGAATTGTCCAGGAAGGTTTGATTTCACAGTCTATTCCATTCTCTTAGTGAATTTTTATTTTTTAGATATGTATATTGAGTTTTTAAAGTGTTTTTTTATGACACAGCATGTTTGTTCAAAAATAAAAAAAATACAGATACACAGAATGTGAAACCAGAAAGTGCCTGTGTCACTATCCAGAGATAAATCTAATTTAAGCAACTTGCCATATATAGTTTTGTGCCTTTTTATATGTATGTATGTATGGCTGAATATCTACAGATATTTGAAAAAAGGAGAGTGTATTGAGCATACTATTTAGTGTGACCTGGTTTTTTTCTTCTTAATATATTGTGAGCATCTCTTTCTGGCGATATGTATACACATATTTTAATGTCTACATAGTATCTTATTGTACATTGTATGTATCATACTTTTACCAGTCTTTTATTGATGAATATTTTGTTTGTTTCTGCTTTTTTACTCCCATATTCAGAGCTGTGATGATCATCCTTGGAGCAAAATGTTAACATACATCTCTAATTATTTCCTTAGAGTAAGACTGTAGAAGTGGAATTACTAGCCCAAGGTGGTATATTACCATCCATAAAGATTTCTCTTATTTTATTTTATTTTATTTTATTTTATTTTATTTTATTTTATTTTATTTTATTTTATTTTATTTTATTTTTATTTCTCATTATATGGGAGTGTTTCTTTACCTATGCTTTTTTCTACATAGGATATGAATTTTTCACATATATCTTTATTTACTTTGGAAAACGTGATTATCAAAACTTAATTCTTTATTCTTTTATTTAAGTACTAAATGTGAGCCTTTTGCACCTGTTAACAGAGGAAGGCATTATTGATAATTTGGTGACAGCTGAGAATAAAGTATATGATACATTGTAATAAATGAGAGAACACAAGGAAATCTCAAACATTATTATTATTGCTGCAGTAAAGATTCTACATTGACATTTACTTTGTTGTAGTGTAGGGTGGGGGGAGTTGTGGGAAGGAATAGTGCAAAGGTCTCCAGTGGACACTTGTGGGTTGCCCTCTGGGACTTCTGATGAGGACGTGACTGTTTGGTAATTATGTTGGGTGCACTCTCCTTAGCCTCATGTGCCCCGTCTAGATATTTGTGTTTACTCTAGCTTTCTGAGAATCGAAACTCAGAAGCCATGGCAGAGAAATGCATACTCACGTCTGTGTAGAGGTTCTGCCTGGTCTAACCTTCTCAACTCGCCTGCAGGTTAGAGTGCAGAGAGTCAAAGGATAACTTCCACATCTCCCTTATTTCCCTTCCATCACACATAAAAGTAAAACCACCCTAGGTGGAAACGGTCAACTTCCTGGTGTTCATCTTTTCCTTCCCTGGGACCATGTTAGCTTTAGTACCGCACTTGAGCAGCCAAAAGTTCTCTACAAAAGAATGGGGATAAAAGAGCATGAAGGAGAGAGGAGAGCTTTTGAAATCTCTTTACTTCTTCCTCTCTGCCTGGGACCCTTCTGCAGACATGGGATGGGAGTTTTATGGGGAACACAGCCAGCTCAGTTGGATGAAGCAGATGTCAAAAGAACACCCTGCCTCCGTTAGTCCTCCGGCCCAGGAGAGGTGTTTATTCAAGTAGGAAGCAGAGTGATGAGCATGGAAGTGAAATTCTGATGAAGAACAATCAGCTCAGTGCTTGAAAATGGATGGTGGTCTCATGTCTGGTCCATTTTTGGAAAACTACCCAAGGTAAAGAGTTAAAACTGGAATATAATCTTTTTTTTTTTTTTTTT
>PITA01017066.1:10267-44583 GCA_004023965.1 Spilogale gracilis | reverse complement strand
ACGATTAGTCCCATCAAACTCCTCTGGCTCCACTCCACGCCCATCTCGGAGCCTCTCCCATGCTGCACGGTTGACACTGCTCTCTTCTTGGAACACTGGGATACTTGCCTCTGCTTCTTTCTCCTCCTGCACCTCCTGGACAGAGCCCTCTACAGTGCCTCGGCGGGATCCTGGAAGCTCACCGGCACGCCGTATGGAAGGCCTATCCCGTAGCCCATCCTTGAAAGCAGACACAGCCAGGCTCACCTTCTGCACCTGCTCCACTGTCTGCCGTTTGGACATCAACACCCCCATGGCTCTATGGACAAAAAGCAGAGGGGCCTAGACTCAGCCAACGGCTGATCATGTCAAGCCAATCGATTTCAACCATTCACCTAAGTGTTACTAAATAGTTTTTCCCTCTTCTGGAACTCAGTGGCATGGTGGGATAGAAAAAGCACTTGTTAAAGAGTCAGAAGACCCTCATTCTATTTCTGACTGGCCCTATGATTTTGGTTTTCTTACTTGTAAAATAAGGGTTATCTGCTCAGTGTACTTCACAGGACTGTCATGAGGATAACAAAAAGATGGGCTTATTAAGTGCTTAGTAGACTAGAAAGCATTGTACAAATGTGAAATGGTATCTCTTTATTTCTTGCTGTCCCAAAGCCAGTTAGATCCAGGGGTTCCAGGACTCTGGAGATAGTTGGAGACTTCAGAGCTTAAGTCTCTCCTCTGTCCCATGAGATGACCCAACACTTAAAGCAAGCCGACAGCAATACATTTCAGACTTCTGATTGAAGAAAATCTCCTCCAAAAAGTGCTGTGCTCACTGCATATAGGGATAATCCACATCAAATTCTCATTTTTCAGTCAGGGTGAATGCACTCCTATTTTTAGGGGACTCCTGAATTAGATAGGAAACTCTACCAACCTATACGCATGGTCAAGGTCACAAACACTCCTTTCCCCCCTCTAATTAGCTATGGTTCTTTCTGGGTCTGTGTCTTTCAGCCTGCCCATTGTAAGTGCTAAAGTGCTGCTCAGACTTTAAGCTTTCACTAATGCTTCCACATTTTCTCTTTTGATTTTCTGAGCTGTTCAATAAAACCTTTACAGGTTAAGAAGTAACATTATCCCTGCTCTTCTTCTGCAGTACCAGGGCACAACATTGGAAAGTGAGGGCATGACATGGCATATTGCAAAGCTGGTTTGCTCTTTCCTAACCTGAAGAGTCTTCTGAAGTAGAATTTGGCTGGGGAACGCGTGTTCTAAGTAAAGTGAAACAGAGAGTCCATTTTAGCCTTGCTTTTAATCCATTATAATCAAGGCTTATTGAATAGTACTATGTATTAGGTACTAATTACTCATCATAGGAAATAAAAGACAGGAAAACAGTCTTACCACTTAAGCTACTTAATATCAGAATTCAAAGAAGAGGGGGCCCGCCTGGGTGTTTCAGTCGTTAAGCGTCTGTCTGCCTTGGGCTCAGGTCATAGTCCCAGGATTATCCAGTCCAACATCGGGCTTCCTACTCTGTGGGAAGCCTGCTTCTCCCTCTCTCACTCCCCCTGCTTGTGTTCCCTCTCTAGCCGTGTTTCTGTCAAATAAATAAATAAAATCTTAAAACAAAACGGGACTCGAGGACATCTAGGTGGCTCAGTTGGTTAAGTGTGTGCCTTTGGCTCGGGTCATGATCCCGGGCTCCTGGGCTCTAACCTGGTATTGAGCTCCCTCCTCAGTGTGGAGTCTGCCCCTCCCTCTCCATCTGTCTCCCCACTACCCCCTCTGCTGCTTGTGCTCTCTCCCTCTCAAATAAATAAAATATTAAGAAAACCTCAAAGAGTGAGACAAAGTATTGGAAATGCCAAAGAAAGGTTAAGACCACACTACTGGGAATCAAAGTAACCTTGAAGAATGGGTAAGAAGTTATCCTCTGGGAAACCTGGGTGGCTCAGTGGGTTAAAGCCTCTGCCTTTGGCTCAGGTCATGATCTCAGGGTCCTGGGATCGAGGGCTGCATCGGGCTCTCTGCTCTGCGGGGAGCCTGATTCCTCCTCTCTCCCTGCCTGCCTCTCTGCCTACTTGTGATCTCTGTCGAATAAATAAATAAAATCTTAAAAAAAAAAGTTTTCCTCTGTTTGGATGAAAAGGGGGGAGAGGTTAGGGTCACTTAGAAGGCTACTATAATAGTCCAGGCAAGATGTAGAGGGTTTATATTGAAATGATGGCAGCAGGAATCGTGCTGACTGAGTCTACCTGATACCATGGAAATAGAGAAATTTGGGAATAAATTGGTAACTGACTGGATAAAGGGTAAGGGGAAAGAGGGCAGTTTTATATTTATTTCCTAGGTTTACCGAGATATAATTGACATATAATACCATATAGGTTTAAGATATACAATGTGAGGGCGCCTGGGTTGCTAAGTGGGTTAAAACCTCTGCCTTCAGCTCAGATCACGATCCCAGGATCCTGGGATCAAGGCCTGCATCAGGCTCTCTGCTCAGTGGGGAGCCTGTTTCCTCCACTCTCTCTGTCTGCCTCTCTGCCTACTTGTGATCTCTCTGTCAAATAAATAAATAAAATCTTTAAAAAAAGATATACAATGTGACATTTTGATACATTTATATATTGCAAAATGCTTACCGTAATAAGGCTAGGTTGCACATCCTTTACCTCACATAATTACCATTTTGTTGTTGTTGTTATGATAAGAACATTAAAGCTCTACTCTCATAGCATCTTTCAAGTATACAATGTAGCTTTATTAATTATGGTCACCCTGCTGTACCTGAGATCCCTGGAACTTATTTGTTTTATATTTGACATCTGTACCTGTTGATCAATGTCTCCCCATTTGCTCCTCTCCTCAGCCTTTACCAACCATAATTTTATTCTGTTTTTATGAGTGCAATGTTTTTAGATTCCATGTATAATTGAAGTCATACAGTATTTCATCCAGCCTTTCTCTGCCTTACTTACTGAGAGGACTTTTAAATCAACTAACTAGTGGAATTTAAGAAACAAAACAAACAATCATAGGGGGGAAAAAAAGAGAGGCAAAACAAGAAACAGATGCTTAAATATAGAGAATAAACTCATGGTTACCACAGGGGAGGTAGGTGGGGGTGGGGGCTGGGTGAAATAGGTGATGGGGATTAGGGAGGGCACCAGGTGATATATGGAAATGTTGAATCACTACATTGTACACCTAAAACTAATATTACACTGTATGTTAACTAACTGGAATTTAAATAAAAACTAAAAAAAAACTAGCAGAATGGTATTGCCATTTATAGAAACTGGGAAATGAAACTGGATTTTGTACATGTTGAATTAAAGATGTCTGGGATATTCAGGTCTTATGTTATCCCCTGCTTAAAACTTTTAGTGGCTTTCTACAGCTTTCAGGATAAAGTACTTCAAATTATGCTTTTTTTTTTTTTAAACCCTTGCCTCTGAGGCCCTGCTTGGTCTGGTCTCCTTTCTTTACTCTGTGTTTTAACTATACTGGCTTTCTTTCAGTCATTTTTGCCATGCTTCCTATATTTTTGGAACCCTTGAACATTCAGTCTCTTCATTAATACCTGTTCATCTGTCAGAGTTCAACTCAAGTATCATGTTCTCATAGAAGTCCAGATTGGAGTGTGCACATAGCACTATGATCTTCTGCTCTAGAGCACTTATCTTTGTCATTACATATTCAGTAGGATGATTATCCAATCAATGTCAGTTTCCTCTATTAGATTGTTTTTACCCTGGTTAGTACCTATCTCCACCGCCTAACAATGTGTATGAAAAATAACAAACATTTCCCAGGGTACCTGGCTGGCTCAGTCAGAGGCACATACAACTCTTAGTCTTGCAGTAGTGAGTTTGAGCCCCACATTGAGTGTAGAGATTACTAAAAACATTAAACTTAAAAAAAAATTCCCAATTAAGAGTGGAGAAACTTTTTGGATATTTTAAATAAAGTATTTCTTAAAAAAATTTTTATTTATTTATTTATTTATTTATTTATTTGAGAGGGCGAGAGAGACCGTGTGCACGCGCGCGCCAGAGAGCGCACACAAGAGAGAAAGCATGAGCAGGGGGAGAAGCAGAGGGACCTCTGCTGAGCCAACTGAGCTGACCCATACTGAGCCAACCAGGCACCCCTTAAATAAAGTTTTAAAACACATAATACCTTTTTAAAAAAGATTTTATTTATTTATTTATTTGAGAGCACGAGCAAGAGAGAGAGCATGAGCAGGGGGAAGGGAAGAGGGAGAAGCAAAGGGAGAAGCAGACTCCCTGCTGAGCAAGGAGCCTGACATGGGGCTCGGGGCTCAATTCTAGCACCCTAGGATCATGACCTGAGCCTAAGACAGATAGAGATTTAACCGACTGAGACACCAGGCGCCCCTACACATAATATCTGATTACAACTATATGTTCTTTCCAGAAATAACTACCATGTATCATAGTGGTGCAAGTTCTACCTGCCTGGAATTGTCCTGCCATCAACTGTTACCAAAGAAACATAATCCATATTTTTAAATTTAGAGAGTGATAAGAAAGAAAATATCCCCTCTCCAATTTGTAAAATTTGCCTATAAAATTAAAGTACACAACTAAAGAATACCTTTTTTTTTTTTTTTTTTAAGAAAACTCTATATCCAATGTGGGGCTCAAACCCATACCTCAAGATCAGGAGTTGTACACTCCACTGACTGAGCCACCCAGGCGCTCCAGGAATATTTACTTTGAATAAATAACTGTCTTTTACAGTGGCAAAGAAGACTGAGTAAAGATTTTTTTAAAAGATTTTATTTATTTATTTGACAGAGAGAGGTCACAAGTAGGCAGAGAGGCAGGCAGAGAGAGAGGAGGAAGCAGGCTCCCTGCTGAGCAGAGAGCCCGATGTGGGCCTTGATCCCAGGACCCTGAGATCATGACCTGAGCTGAAGGCAGAGGTTTTAATCCACTGAGCCACTCAGGCACCCAAGATTTATTAATCAGATTCAGGAAATTATATTCTTGTTAAGGTGTTCATGCCCCAGTGGACATTTAAAAAATGTATTTTATTTATTTACTTAAGAGAGAGAAAAAGAGAGCCCAAGCAAGTGAGGGAGCATGAGCATGAGGGGCAGAGGGAAGAGGTGAGAGAGAATCTCAAGGAGACTCCCTGCTGAGTGTGGAGACTGACTGGCAGTGTCTGGGCCTCATAACCCTGAGATCATAACCTGAGGTGAAAACAGAGCCTGACTTAACAGACTGAGCCATTGAGGCGCCCCCCAGTGGACAATTAATAAATATGATTTAAAAATCCTTTCTGGGGGGTTCCTGAGTGGCTCAGTCAGTTAAGCAGCCAACTCTTGCACCCTAATGTTTATAGCAGCAATGGCCACAATAGCCAAAATATGGAAAGAGCCCAGATGTCCATCAACAGATGAATGGATAAAGAAGATAAGATGTAGAATATATATATATATATATATATATATATATATATATATATATATACACAATGGCATATTACTCAGCCATCAAAAAGAATGAAATCTTGCCATTTGCAACAATATAGCTAGAACTAAAAGGTACTATGCTAAGCGAAATAAGTTAGTCAGAGAAAGACAAATACCATATGATTTCACTTATATGTGGAATTTAAGAAACAAAACAGATGAACATGGGAGAAGGGAAGGAAAAATAAGATGAAAACAGAGGGAAGCAAACCGTAAGAGACTCTTAACTACAGGAAACAAACTTAGGGTTTCTGGAGGGCAGGTGAGGGGCATGGGGTAATCCGGTGATGAGCATTAAGGAGGGAATTGATATAATGAACCCTGGGTGTTATGAATCACTAAATTCTACCTCTGAAACTAATAGTACACTGTATGTTAACAAAATTGAATTTAAATTTTTAAAAAGGAAAAAAATTTCATGTGACTGACCTAGCCCGGTGGGGGTGAGCCTAGGGGTAGAGAGCTGTGTGTGTATGTTAGAGCTTTTGCTAAGGCTATGGATCCAGACAATTCTTTACCTTTTTTCTTTTTTAAAAGATCTTATTTATTTATGAGAAAGAGAGCGAGCACAAGTGGGAGGGGAGGGAGAGGGAGAGGAAGAAGCAGAGCCCCTCCCAGTACGGGGCTCAATCCCAGGATCTTGGATCAAGACCCGAGAAGAAGGTAGACACTTAACCAATTGAACCACCCAGGTGCCCCCAAAGGATCCAAAAAATTCTTGAAGAGGCTGGGTCTATCATCACCAGGCACTGCCCACATGACTCAAGAGCACCAGCTGTGCTCTATGGTTGGGTGGGAAAGCAAGTCCCCCACTTGGAATAAGAGAACAGGCATACCATACCAGGGGAGAGAATGTAAAACTGACGTTCAGCTCTTCACTATGGACCCTCTTCATAATCAATTATTTCCAAGTTTATCAGCAAGAAAATATGGATTGAAAAAAAAAGTTGTGAAATACTTATTTGGAGACCTAGAATAATCACACGAAATTCACTTTTTCAAGAATGATCCACTGAAGGAAAATCAACGCTATGCATTTGACTCTTACTGGCTTTTTCAGGTAATGTAATAAGAGTTCTCAATAAAGCCCAAAGAGGAAGGTTACTCTGTAAGTGAACTGAGTCATTAATAGTGCATTAGCAAATTAACCACAGGCATCTCCCAATACATTGTAGTCCTGCTACAACCCATTATTCTCTGTAAGGATAACAAGAATCACTATTAAGCTATCTCAATTGTTAATGATGTCACTGCAGTGGTTTGGGGAGTTGATCTTTAAAGGAATTTCAGGGGCGCTTGGGTGGCTCTGTGGGTTAAAGCCTCTGCCTTTGGCTCAGGTCATGATTTCAGGGGACAGCAGGGAGCCTGCTTCCTCCTCTCTCTCTCTTTGCCTGCCTCTCTGCCTACTTGTGATCTCTCTCTCTCTCTCTCTCTGTCAAATAAATAAATAAAATCTTTAAAAAAATAACGGAATTTCAATGAAGACTGAAGATGACATCCACCAGCAAACAAACAAAAACAAATTAAAAGCCAGTTTCCAGGGGCTCCTGGTTGGCTTAGTCGGTTAATTAGCTGTCTTTGGCTCAGGTCATGATCCTGGAGTCCTGGGATCAAGCCCCGCATCGGGCTCCCTGCTCAGTGGAGGGCCTGCTTTTCTCTCCCCCTCCTCTCCCTCTCTCTCTCTTTCTCTCTGCCTGCCACTCTGCCTACTTGTGTATTTTCTATCTCTCTGTCAAATAAATATATAAAATCTTTAAAAAACAAACCAAAAAACCCACTTTCTATTCCTGATCACAGGATCCTAGAGTACTGCTACTACTTTTACCTGAGATGGTTTAGTTTTCCAGGCCGTGTTATGCTCATAAGAGCAGAAAATGTAGAGCAGAACCATCAAAAAGAAACCATCAAAACCCAAACAAGACCCCAAGTCATTGTGAAACAGCAGTAGGCTTCAAAGCATGAGGTTAAAACCTTTAGTGCTTAAAGGAGGATCAAACCTGTATACACAATAAAATAAAATTTAAATTCTAAAAAGAAAAATCAAACAGAAACAAAAGTAAAAATGGAAAAGTAAATGAATATTTTTTAAAAAGCCTGTATACAAGACCCCTTGATTAAATGCAAGTGTGCTGAAATATCCATGATGTGCACCTGGGTGTTTGAGAAATTAACAAAATGAGCTCTAATTTCTAGAGAAAAACAAGTGGTAGTGATTAGTGACAGGTTAAAACAAATATGCCTGGTGAGAAAATCCTGGCTCTTCTTGTGCTGGAAGAAGAGTGAGTTAAAAGGAAATCAAGTTGTAAAGATCCCACAAATGATAGCTAATGATTACTTTTTAAAAAATATTTTATTTTTTTATTTGATAGAGAGATCACAAGTAGGCAGAGAAGCCAGGCAGAGAGATCACAAGTAGGCAGAGAGGCAGGCAGAGAGAGAGGAGGAAGCAGGCTCTTTGCTGAGCAGAGAGCCCGATGTGGGCCTCAATCCCAGGACCCTGAGATCATGACCTGAGCTGAAGGCAGAGGCTTTAACCCACTGAGCCACCCAGGTGTCTGATAACTAATGATTACTTATTTGGCTGGTGGGTGGAACTGGGTTTTTTGCCTCCCTAAAACGGATGAAAGAAAGATTAAAAGATATTGTCTTGGGGCACCTGGGTGGCTCAGAGGGTTAAGCCTCTGCCTTCAGCTCAGGTCATGATCTCAGGGTCCTGGGATCAAGTCCCACATCGGGCTCTCTGCTCAATGGGGAGTCTGCTTCCCCCTCTTTCTCTGCCTGCCTGTCTGCGTATTTGTGATCTCCCTCTATATCAAATAAATAAATAAAATCTTTTTTTTTTTAAAGACATTGTCTCAAGAATAATGTGACTGCTAGAGAATTTGTAGTATCTAAGTTAGGCTTGGAAAAAAACCTCAGGAGGGCAGGAGTAGGTGGTCTTGAATACAGAGGGACAAGAAGGTAGAATAAGGCTATGTAGCTATATGAGCTGGAGAAAATGAAAACATGACAAAATCTTTGGGTAAGAGAAGTCTGTCTAAATGCATTTGCCAGGCAGTAAGACATATGTGGGCAGCTTGGAATGTGTGTGTGCAAGACACACCCATTCTATGCAAAGCACATGCTTAGAACACAGTGAGAATATTTATAAGGGCAGAGTGGTGGGAGTAAGAGGAGAAAGGATTGCTTGACAGTAGGAGCTGTTGGAAAAATAAGGAAGGAGAAGGCAGCCTAGGGAACCTCTTCCCAATCTCTCTAAAAAGATTTGTACCTGAGAGGCGCCTGGCTGGCTCTGTTGGTGGATCATGTGACTCCTGATCTCAGGGTTGTGAGTTTAAGCCCCATTTTGGGTGTACAGAATATTAAAAAAAAAAAAAAAAAAAAAAGCTTTGTAACTGTGAGAAGCCTGGGGAGCAGCCCTGCTAATAGGCAGTAGTCTCCTCATTTGACATGCTAAATGAAAGTACATTTACTGTACTTGATTTTATCTGATTTCTTTTAAAAATTAATTTTGCATTCTGAAATTTACTGAATATATTTTCAGTTCTAATAGTTTTTTTGGTGGAATTTCAGGGTTTTCTATATACCATGACATGTCATCTGCAAATAGTGAAAGTTTTACTTTCCAATCTGGATTTACCAATCTGGATGCCTTTTAGTTCTTTTTTACTCATTTATTTGTCAGAGAGAGAGAACACAAGCAGGGGAAGCGGCAGACAGAGGGAGAAGTAGGTGCCCTGCTGAGCAAGGAGCCCAATGCAGGACTTGAACCCAGGACTCTGGGATCATGACCTGAGCTGAAGGCAGACACTTAATCAACTGAGCCACCCAGGCATCCTGCCTTTTATTCTTTCATCTGATTCTTCATATAGGACTGGCAGCTGTTTGAAAAAGGCTCAAAAACATCTAAAAGTGGTTGACTGGAGATTATTAAGGCTTCCCTAGGTGGGAACAATGCAAAGAAAACATCTGAGTGGAAGGACAAGAGAAAAAAACAGAGTGGGCTGAGCAGGTAGAAAAAGGAATCTCAGGTTTTCAGTGATATCAAGAGGGAGAAAAACTTAGATGGTTCCCACTATTTTCCCCAGAGCATAGGTTCTATAAATTTTTGTTGAATGAATGTTGCAGAGATGACTAGACAATATAAAAAATTTAAGATCATGGTGTCAGTACCCTTTCTTTTCCTCAAAGTTGGCCACAGTGATCAAACTAAATTTTCAGAGCTGAGGTCTAGAAACTACAGAGTCACCAGCTCATCTCATCACATCCACTCTACTTCCCCAGAGGTGGACCCTGAATGGTAGTTTGGCGCTAGCAGGGATGAGAACAGGTAACCATATAGTAGTTACAGGTGATTACTCTGACCACAGGGGAGAGCTACAGAATTTTGGAATTCAGCTTGTTTGTACAAACACAGTAAGAAAAGAAATATTGCCAAGGTCAATGGTCCCCTGCATTTATGTTGCATCCTGTGGCACTGTGGCCTTGCCCATGGGAGGGCTACTGCTCTAAGGGAATGTGTAGGAAGCTTGAAAATATATCTCCTCCCTTCTGGGTTTGGGCTGGAGAAATTTAGTCTGGGCAGCATCTGCACATGAGGGTGAAAAATTTCAAGGTGGCTGACAGCTGGTTCCAGGAAGCACGTGCCAAAAAAGATAGAGAAGCTCGGGGAAAGGTATATACTTAACATAAAAGGTAACTAGCCACAGGGTATGGAAAACCAGCAGAACCAGGGTCTAAGAAATGCAAAATGCATAGCACAGACTCTAAGCTCACTGTGGACACATCAACATCAATCTCAAGATTTTAAACAAAAGCCATCAAAAAGAGTTTTCGTTTAGGAATGCAGTGTCTCACGACAGTGTTCTGGGAGCCCTGTTCATAGTCAGCCATTCTGTGGCCTAACAGTAGCTTACAGCTTTCAGTTTTATGTCTGCAGACCCTGAAAGGGTCTACCTAGTACCTCCCTGTCTTCCTCCATTCACTCTATCCAGCACAGCAGGACTGGCTTCAGTTAGTCCAGGGAGACAGTCACCCCCGATGGCACAGGGCTCTCTGGGGGTTTCCAAGCAGCAGAAGGGCTAAAGACTGAATAAAACTGTCTTCCTGAACTCTGCTTAAGAGAGTAAGTCATGGGACGCCTGGGTGGCTCAGTTGGTTAAGCGACTGCTTTCGGCTCAGGGCATGATCCCGGAGACCTGGGATCGAGTCCCACATCGGGCTTCCCGCTCGGCGGGAAGCCTGCTTCTCCCTCTCTCACTCCCCCTGCCTGTGTTCCCTCTCTGGCTGTGTTTCTGTCTGTCAAATAAATAAAATCTTAAAAAAAAAAAGAGTAAGTCATGATGGAGGTCCTGTTTTTAATATTTACTGAAAGCCAACAAAGCTCTTAATATATAAGAGAACAAAATTATGGCATGATCTTTAGCCTCTGGGGGCTTGGGATGAGTCTTCATGAAAAGCTACAGTGCTGGCTTCCCACAGAAGCAGAGCAACAGTTAAGAAACAGCACACCATCAGTGATTGGCTGGTGTGACTGCACTTAGCAAGCAGAGCTTTTCAGCAAGATGGAGAGGCACTCCCTATTCTCTGCTGAGGGCCCCTGAAGCAGAAATTCAACCTCAATTAATAAACTTATTACACATTATCTCTTGTTTACTGATTCTACGAGTATTTACTGAGTGCAGCCTACTATGTGTCAGGCACAAATCAGGTACTTAATAACTGTTGGTAGAATGAACAAAAGGAATCTCAGTCAGCCTGTGAGAATGCAGTATATATGCATGTGTAGGGGGCATGAGTGTAGGATTTTTAAAAAAAGGTGTTGCTTGAGCTAAATTTTGAAATATGAGTGGGAGTTACCCGAGTGGCTAAGGGGGAAAAAAAAGCATTTCAGGAAGAGGTAAAAGCACATGCCAAGGCATGGACTGCTATATGGGGACTCCATCATAGCTTAGATGGTATGAAGCCAGCCAGTTACTGGATAGAAATAAGCAACGAAAACTGCCTTCACATTATGAATCAGCTCAAAAAACTGGTTTGAGACAGTTCGCTTAAATATTTGTTTAGAAAGGAATATGTATTTGGATTTCAGGAGGTTAAAAAAACCCCAGAAAATTGAATTTTCTGAGGCCAGTTAGTAGGATAGCCCTGATAAGTACCAGGGCTGACCAGTGAGCACTTTGCTTGGCATTTGGACCCTACAAGAAACTCCTCTCCATAGCCTAAGAGCTGGTAGGTGGTGACTCTAGTGAATAACTGGGGCTTTCCCTCTGGGAGACCCATAAACTTGATTAAGAGACTCCAGAGAGAGAGAGAGAGAGAGAGAGAGAGAGAGAGAGAGAGAGAGATAGATATCTAGGTAACCTACCCACTGTTGTTTTAGTGAGAAGACCCCAGTAAGATGAAACATTACTCACAAATGGAAATCATGTATGTAAAAAGGCTTTAACTACAACATGTTATATATCCAAATATAAGGTACTATCATTATTATCATAAGAAGCTAAGAGTGTGGCCAGTTCACTCAAAGCATATGGGCAAAAGTAATTTTGGCAGGGCAATGGCAGGGGGCTTAACAATAGAGTGCCAGAGGAGGCACAGAACAGCAGCTGCACTTCACTGATACCTGGGAAAAGGCATATTTACTCTATACTGATTCCTATAGATACTCTGTAAAACTGTAATTTCCCCTTTTCTTACTCTATAGTAAATGATTATAGAAATGCAGGCAGATTCTATGAGAATTCCTCAAGGACAAGCAATTGTCATATTTATCTAGCATAATGCCAGGCAAGTAGGTAGCACTTAGTAAGTACTATCTATGAGTCTCTGAGGGGATTGCTGGAAGGGGAGGAAGTTTGGAGAGGGATTTTGTAATGGAAAAAATAATGTCTCCAGCTACAAATTGATGGGCTTGGTTTCCTGGTCCAAAGCTGGTAAGCAATTCCTGTTGGAACCTGGTCATTAAGATTGAGGAGTGGGGTGGATGATAATATTCCCATCAGAAATGAATAAATCAATTTGAGAAATGGAGATAGTAGAAATCAAGAGTACTGCTGGAGAAAAGAAGGTGGGACTAGAAGATAACAGATTCTGTAACTAAAGAGAAGGAAACTATTTGCATAAATATGATCCACTTAGGAACAGGTGTACTGGAAAAAAATAAAGGGAGTGTGGGAAATGGGCTGGAGAAAGTCCTACTATTCGTGTTTGAGGAAAAGGAATACTGTCAAAAATATGACAAATGTAGAAGGAAGAAAACTATAAGAATGTGATCAGAGAAGATGTGGAAGATTAAAAGGCTAAAAAATCCTTAAGTAAAACCCAGATATATCTGTGTACATGCAAGTGAAATTCTTTCCCCTTTTATTTTCCTTTGGAGAGAGTTGGTGTTTTTGTTTTGTTTTGCTTTTAGTAGATTAAGTCAAATATGTGACATTTAGGGCACCCGGGTTGCCCAGTCGTTAAGCATCTGCCTTCAGCTCAGGTCATCATCCCAGAGTCCCAGAATCGAGCCTGGCATCAGGATCCCTGCTCAGCGGGAAGCCTGCTTCTCCCTCTCTCACTCACCCTGCTTGTGTTCCCTTTCTAGTTGTGTTTCTGTCAAACAATTAAAAATTTTTAAAAAAATACATGACATCCTTCACATCCATTTTGGAATGATTTGACTTATGTTGTGATTAGGGAAGAGTTAGACAGTATTCTTAGGATTTTTGTGATCTTTATGTTTACCCAAACATGGACTTCAAGGAGATGATAGCCACGGTCCGGTATGTGGGGAGCACCTGAAGTCATCTAGCAATTTTTCCAGGAACATGAGAGGGTATGATATTAACAGCCCTCAAGGAAAAGAAAAAAACCCCAAGAACATATTCTGAATTGGAGCAAAGATCATATTTGCAGGCTTGCTCCTTGAGATTTTCTTAAAAAGCTATCTATACCTATATATTTCTATAGCCCTATTTATTTTGGTGTGTTAAGCTGATGAAAGGGGTTTGAACTGAAAGGGAATTATAAACAATTATAAAAAAACTCTGTCATGGGGAGGTATTAACCAATATAAACCTTTGTCAGAATTTACTCCACGGAGGGAGCTGTGCATGAGGTGCCACACCCATGCTTCAGGCAGCCATTGACTTAAATGGAAAAGCTAACAATTGGTAAATTAGGTTGTTTTGTTTTTTTACAAGCCTGATCTTTCTTACATAACCCCAGGAACCCAGGGAAGCCACTTCTATTATAGGAGGATGTCACTATGTTTGTCTATGTGGAAGGATAAAAGGGAAACAGGAAAACTCAGAATGGTTCTCTGGTCAATTACACTGCTTATTTCCTCACCACTCCATTTTTGAACAAGAAACCAGAATCTCTCCTTGGTCTCAAATTTTCACCTTGGAATTCAGGTGGAATGAAAGCACTACCACAGCCAAGCGGGTGTGATAAGGGTGCATCACTATATCAGGCGAAGAACACTTTGCCCTCCCCAGACAGTGGACTTCCAATAAGCCTTCCCTGGTTCTGCACCTGTTCAGCCCTCCTCATCATGCAAAAGCACTTTTTGGAAAAAGTGTCTTCCATGTTATCTGTGGATCAGGGTTTATGGTGCAGTATTCAGATGGCCACAAAGACACTGTGAATCACGCTTCCTAAAAGTGACCCTGTCTCTCCCTCTGCTCCCTCAAGGATTCTGCAACCCACCTCTGGAGGGCTCCTCTTGTTCCCCAGAGAAAGTCCTATCGAAGACCACACCCAGAGGCTTCTTCCAGACCCAATTAAGTCCAGAGACACCCGGAGGCATCATTACAGTGGGGTTGCCAGGAAAGGAAGCCACACCCTGAAATCTGGGAATTCAGTGGGTATCAGTTCCTGCAGCAGTCTCATCCCTAATTAAACTGTCCTCATTCACTTATTTAATAAACACAATCTACTAACCATATACAAAGCCCTATGCTTGGTATCTTAATCCAACTTAACAAATATACATTCCTGCTTCTGCCTCTCCTTGATACTTTTTTCTCCAAATAAACTTTAAAAAACAGATTCCAGGGCACCTGGATGGCTCAGTGGGTTAAAGCCTCTGCCTTCAGCTCAGGTCATGATCTCAGGGTCCTGGGATCCAGGCCCTCGTAGGACTCTCTGCTAGGCAGGGAGCCTGCTTCCTCCTCCCTCTCTGCCTGCCTCTCTGCCTGCCTGTGATCTCTCTCTGTGTCAAATAAATAAATAAAATCTTAAAAAAAACACACACAGAGATTTCATAATTCCAAGCTTTGTAAACTTGGACGAACTGGTAAACTTCTCTGAGCCTAAAGTGCCTAATGTTTAAAAGGGGATAATTTCAAAAATGCTGTTGTAAAGATTATATGCGATGTTAAATATCCCTGACACGGTACTTGGCACATGGGTGCTAAATAATCCTACATAGCCTTTCTTCCTTCCTTCAAAGGACTTTCTCTTCCAGGACCTGCCACCATCAATTATTCCACCTGATCTTAACTGCTTGCTTGGGGATAGTCAAGCCCAGGACTCCAAGTCTCCTATCTTTGCTTCAGAGGTCCCACTGGTGGTCCCTTCCCTTACACCCTTTGCTCTACAGAAGTTACTGCTTCCACAAAAGTCCAGCTTGGAGCCAACCTGGGCTACCACGGAGAATAAAATTTCTAACGGGGTGGGGGTTGGAATGGACAAAGACAGCAGCCCCGCAGGGCCCCAGCCTCTTGACCACCTGGGAAGGACGCAATTTAGAACACACTGAACACTAGAAAGGTCAAGGCCAAAGTGGGCATATGGGCATATGCGGAGTTACTCATGGCCTAGATCCCGTGGCAGGCTCGTCTCCTTCCAGGCTGGTTCCTTCCAGGCAGTTCTAAGGCACAGTTTAAAGTATTTCTTTATACAGGGGTCCTCTATGGGGTCCATCTCCACCGCGCAGGCTCCTGGGGCTCCCCTCTGTTCTCAAATGGTCTTCCCTTGAGCCAAAACCAGAGACCACCTTTGCCCTCCGGTAGTTACACAGAGGGTCTCTCTGGACCGACAGCGCCTCCACACTACGCCTCCCGATGGCAGCAAATGCGGAGACAGCTCTGGGAGTCTCCATTCACACAGGGGTCCTCCTTGGGGGCGGCTCCCCGCACCGCCTCCCAGACTCCCCCAAGGGGCACAGGCAGGGACACTCGGGGGTTTCTCCAGTTACTCAAGGACTCCCTTCGGGGCGACTCCCACACAACACCTCAAAGTCCCCAAAGCGATGTCCGAGGCCCGCAGACCCGACCCTTACGGTGCCTGTCTGTCCCCGCCGCCCCCGCCCCCGCCCCCGCTTACCGGGACCGTCAGCGTGCGGGACGCGGGTCCAGGACTGGTGCACCCTACACCGCGAACCCTGCGCGGCCCATGGCCGCTCGGGAGCCGGCGTGCTGGGGCCGGGCGCCTGGGACAGGCGGCGCGGGCGGAGCAGCAGGCTGAGGCGGCAGCGGCGGCGGCGCGCGCGCCCCAAGCACACCCACCCTCTCCACCCCCCGCCCCGCGCGACTGCGGCGCGTGCGCCCGCGCGAGACGACCTCCGCGGGCCGGTGGGCGCACGCCCCGCCCCGCCCTCCTGCGCCTTGCGGCACGGCCCTCTGAGCTCGGCTGGCCCCCTCGCGTGGGACTGAGGCTCTGAGGGGTCGCAGGAGGGCGGCAGCCGGCTCCCACGACCTGTAGGTCGGGGAGGCAAGGGGCGCCCCCGACTGGCGCCCGGCTCTGCGGCGCCGGGTCTTCTCCGCAGTCGGGCCGCCAGCGGCAAGGTCAGTGCCGGCTCGGTGGAGGCGTCCCGAGAGGGGATTCCGTGGCGGGTCGCGCGCGTCTCTCGGCTCCCGCCCGCCAAGGCGAAGCGTCCCGCCACCCGCACCTGTCTGGGGAGGTGAGAATGACTCAGTCATCCAAGCGGACTCCACCGGAGCCCTTCCGGCTCTCGCCAAACCCAGGTGCGGCGTGAAGGATTCCGGGCGGAACGCCCGCGCGTTAAGGCACTCACGTTTGCCGTACCCCACTGCAGAATGTCCAGATGAGCCTTCACAAAGTGCTCTGCTGGCCAAGCTGTTTCTCGGTTTTTTGAGGTTATTGGTCCGCCATCTCCAGCAGCAGGCAGTTACTGTAATGTAACCCACTTTCGGCAGCAGCAGCCTCATCCCTCAGACTGTCTGAATAGCCAGCACGTGAGGCCAGCAGCCCTGAGGGCTGTAACATGCATTACACCAAACTGCATCATCTGAAGGGGCAAGAAAAAGATCGAGTCATAAAGCACATAACAACTAATTATAAAGAAATAGCTGAAGATACACAAATGGAATGCCAAGAACCCTTTGTAATTTCTTTTACATTTTACACATACCTTCATTTTCTTGTGCATTCAAATAGTATCTCAAATACAATTCACATCATTTTTTGAAACTCAAGTATTTATTACACCTGTACTAGGCGGGTAGCAGGGGATTAAAAAAAAAAAAAAAGGAAACTCATTTTGTCCTTAACATCATGGGACTGCCAATAGGGAATGTAAGATCGATATAGTACTGAATGTTGCTATCATTTTCTTTTAAAAATTCAATTTAATTAATATGTAGTGTATTCATTTTAGAGGTAGAATTTAGTGATTCATCAATTGAACTAATCAGCACTGGGTGTTGTATGCTATTCTAAACAAAGTACCAGGTACTATTCTGGAAACTTTAAATACATTATTAAGTCATGAATTTTCATACCATTCATTTGAGGGACTGTATTTTGCTGGTGATGAAAATGAAGCACAGAGAAGTTAAACAATTTGCTCAAGGTGGTGTAGCTAATATGTGGTCAAGGTGAGATTGAAATCCTTAAATTCTGACTTCAGACCCCCAGTTCCTATTTTACTGTACTGCCATTGAGAATAAAAGGATACTAACACTTATATATGTTTAAAATTAGTACTTGTTGCTCAGGGACCAATATTCCCCTCCCCTCAACTTGTGAAAGTAACATAGAAGAGCAGACAGCTTTCTATTAGCTTGAAAGCCCCTAACCTTCTTTAGAATTACATCAGATCAACAGTTTCACAAATACAACTGTTTCACAGATAACAACAGAAATTTACTGTTTTCGGTAAGTGTTTTATTTGCAGGCTGTTTGAGGGGATATATGGAAGAAAAGGCTGTAATAATACCACCGCAGAAGTCTCTAGTGGTTAATTCCTTCCTTCATTAAAACAAACAAACAAACGTGTTTTGTGCACTTATAGTATGTCAGGCATTGTGCTGAAAACTAGAAGGGGTGCAAATAAGATTAAGACACAGTACTTTTCCTCAAGGAGTTGTAATCTCACAGAGGAAGCAAGCATTGACAGAGAACTGTAATATAAAACAGAAAATGAGCTGTGCTCAATAAAGGAATGAAATGCAATGGGAGTTCCAAGGAAGAGATAGATTACTTCATGAAGGAAGGAGCTTGGGTGAAGGAAAACACATAATTGTCATTTAACTTATTAGTTGATATTTAAATACTTTTAATTAACAGTATGAAAAATTTTCAAATTCCCTTATTTCTTAAAAATTATATGCAAAGTTCTCATGTTCAGAAAAGACAACTTTTTACTTTAGGATTGTTTCGGATATGGAGAGGTTAGTAAGTGCAAACTTTTTGAAAATGGTTTATCTCTCCTAGTGAAGGGCACAGAGGATAAGATTTCAAGGTCAAAGAAATAACAAAAGAAGTTAAGGTGGTTTGCATTTCCTTGATGATTAGTAATCTTTTCATGTGTCTGTTGGCTTTCTGTCTGTCTTTTTTTGGAAAAATGTCTATCAAGTCCTCTGCCCATTGTAAATCAGATTACTACTACTTTTGGGGTGTTCTAGAATTCTATATATGTTTTGGATATTAAGCCTTTCAGATATATCATTTGCAGATATCTTCTCCTATTCAGTAGGTTTGCCTTTTTATGCTGTTGATGGCTTACTTTGCTATGCAAATCTTTTATTTTGGTGTAATCCCAATAGTTTGTTTTTGCTTTTGTTTCTCTTGCCTGGGAAGACATACCCATAAATATATTGCTAAGACTGATGTCCAAGAAATAGCTGCCTACATTTTCCTTCAGGACTTTGCTAGTTTCAGGTCTCACACTTCGATCTTTAATACATTTTGAGTTTATGTTTATGTGTGGCGTAAGAAAGTCGTCCAGCTTCATTCTTTGATCTATTACATCATACTGGTCACACTGACTAGTGTCCAAAAGACAAGAATAACAAATGTTGGAAAGGATGTAGAGAAAAGGGAACCCTCAGACAGTTAGTGAGAATGTGTATTGGTGCAACCACTGTGGAAAACAGTACGGAGGCTCCTCAAAAAATTAAAAATAGAAATACCATATGATCCAGTAATTCCGCTGCTGGGTATTTTCTCAAAGAAAACAAAAACACTAATTTGAAAAGATATATATGCACCCTTATATTTATTGCAGCATTATTTACAATAGCCAAAAATGGAAGCCATTCAAGTGCCCATTGGTAGATGAATGGATAAAGATGTAGTATGTGTATACACACACACACACACACACACACACACACACACACACGAATGTTATTCTGCCATAAAAAAGAATGAAATCTTGTCATTTGTGACAACATGGATGTACCTAGAGGGTATTATGTTAAGTGAAATAAGACAGAGAAAGACAAATACCTTATGATTTCACTGATACATAGACTCTAAGAAACAAAATGAGTGGAGAAACAAACAAAAACAGACTTGTAAATACAGAGAACAAACTGGTGGTTGCCAGAGAGGAGGTGGATGGGCAGATGAGTAAAATAAGTGAAAGGGATTAAGAGGTCCAGTAATAAATAAGTCATGGAGATTAAAAGTACAGTATGGGAAATATAGTCACTAATATTGTAGTAACATTGTATGGTAACATCACTTATTGTGGCAAGCACTGAGTAATGTATAGAATTGTCAAATCACTATGTGATACATCTGAAACTAATATGTCAACAGTACTTCAATAATATATATTTTTTGAAAAGAAAAAGCAAGGTTCAAGGGAAAAATGTATGTCTGGGGGCAGCCAGGACTCTGACAAGACCGGGTCAAAGATTGCTGGAGAGTACCCTGTACCACACAGAACTGCTCTTGCAAGATAGAGATTGTGTTTTCAACTATTTTTTTCCTTGTCTTTTAATTATGATAAACATATGCCACAAATATTCTGGGATGATCTGAGTTCAGAATTTTGATGCCATTATGCCCAGAAGTTCCTGTTATTAAGATTGACAGATATGGTCAGCATATCCATGTTACAGTCTGGAAAGTAGAGATCATTGTATATTCAATGAATTTTCTTTTTTTTTAATATTTTACTTATTTATTTGAGAGAGAGTGAGTATGAGGAGGAACAGGGGCAGAGCGACAAGCAGACTCTCTGCCGAATGTAGAACTTGACATATGGTTTGATCCCAGAATCCTGAGATCATGACCTGAGTCAAAGTCATATGCTTAACAGACTGAGCCACCCTGGTGCCCTTCAATAAATTAATAAATAAGGAATTTGGAAAGGCAGAGAGAGGCTACTTGATAAAGAACTCTAAATAGGTGTTTTAATATGGTAGGTAATAGGGAGCCCATACAAGTTTTTGAGCAGGTAGTTGCATATTAAAGACCACTCCAAGCATTTAGAAATGTTATTTATTTATTTAAAAGATTTTATTTATTTATTTGACAGAGATAGAGGGAACACAAGCAGGGGAAGTGAGAGAGGGTGAAGCAGGCTTCCCGCTGAGTGGGGAGCCCCATGTGAGACTTGATTTCAGATCTCCCGGATCATGACCTGAGCTGAAGGCAGACGCTTAATGATTGAGGCACCCAGGTGCCCTGAAACTTTTTTTTTAAGATTTATTTATTTATCAGAGAGAGAGAGAGAGCACAAGCGGGAGGGGCAGGAAGAGGAAGAGAGAATCTCAAGTAGACTCCTTGGGGGAGGGCAGAGCCTAATGGGAGGCTCAGTCTTGCAACCTTGAAATCACCACCTGACTAGAAACCAGTAGTCAGATGCTTAACTTACTACACCACCCAGGCACGCCAGTTTAAACAAAATTTTAAAATATAAATGTGAGAATGAGTGTATTTTCTCTTAGGCCTTAGACAAAAATCTTTTGGGATATTGAGAAGACTGTGAGGAGGAAAAGCAATCAGAGTGCCACTGAATTCTATTTTGTACTTTTCATATTCTGGTGGTGACCTCCAGTGGAAGGTAATCAGTGTCCCCTTTTTGCTTAAAATATACATCTCTTGGGGCAACACAATTCCCCTTTGCTGTGAGTGGCTCTAGAGTGCAAGGATAAGATCCCAGTGGCTTTCTCAGACTTAAGCAACTCATCCCCTGGCTGCTGCACGTTGATCCAGAGGTAGACACCCAACTTAAATTGGTGCTGTCATTGTCTCTCCCAAATTTGAAACTCAGAACCAAGCAGTACATGGTAATTTTATGTTTAACTTTTTGAGGAATTGGCAAACTGTTTTCCACAGTGGCTGAAAATTTTACAATCCCACCAGAATTGTATGAGAATTCCTATTTTTTTATACCTCACAAACACCTGTTAAATTTTCTTTCACTCTCTTTCTTTCTTTCTTTCTTTTTCTTGTTTTAGACATTGTAGTGGATATAACTGGTACCTCCGTTTTTTTTTTTATTTTAAGATTTTATTTATTTATTTGATAAAGAGAGGAAGAGCACACGTGGCAGAGTGGCAGGCAGAGAGACAGGAAGAAGGCTCTCCTCTGAGCAGGGAGCTTGATGCGAGTCTTGATCCCAGGACCCTGGGATCGTGACCTGAGCCAAGGGTAGCCACTTAACCAACTGAGCCACTGAGGTGCCCCCCTCAGGGTGGTGTTGAATATGCTTTTCATGTGCTTGTTTGCCATTCATATCTCATCTTAAGGGAAATGCCTATTCAAGTTATTTGCCCAGTTTTTGTTTGCTTTTTGTTGTTGCTATTGAGTTGTAAGAATTCTAAGTATTTTGGATACTAGATTGTTATCATATATTTGATTTGTAAATATTTCTCATTTTATATATTGTGGATGTACTGTATATCACTGAATTTTCTCTTAAAATGGTTGAATTTGTGTTATGTGAATTTCCCAACAATTAAATAAAACCAAAAATCAGAACAAAAGAACCAGGCAGCACAGAGCTTGGGAATTGCTAGATTTGAATTAATGGGTATCCTGAAAAGAAGACCCACCCACTGTTGCTGCTGTGACCCTGGGACTGTGTTGGTTGGTCCCTGTTCTTCCTGCATCTTTTTTGTTCTCTTCTTTCCATTTCTTTTCCTTATGCTTCAGCCAGTCAGTTGAGGGACATTAGGGCTATTTCTAGTTTTTGTGATTATGAATGAAGTCACTAGAAATACTTATGTACAGGTTTTTGTGTGATAAGTTTTCATTTCACTTGTGTAAATATCTAGGTGTATGATTGCTGGTTGGTATGGTACTTATCGGTTTGACTTTATAAGGAACTTACAAAGTGTTTTCCAAAATGGATGTAACCTTTTTGCATTCCCATCAGCAATGTACAAGTGCTCCAGTTGTTCACATCCTCTCCGGTTTAGTATTGTCAGATTTTTGTTCTATTTTTAGCCATTATAAGTATATATTGGTATCTCATTGATGTTATTGGACTTTATAATGACTAATGATGCTGAACTTTTTTCCCTGTGCTTATTTGCCATCCATTTAACATTTTTAAAAGATTTTATTTATTTATTTGACAGAGGAAACACAGCTAGAGAGGGAACACAAGCAGGGGGATTGAGAGAGGGAGAAGCAGGCTTCCTGCGGAGCAGGGAGCCTGATGCAGAGCTTATCCGGGGTGTCCTGAATCATGACCTGAGCTGAAGGCAGTCGCGTAACCAGCTGAGTCACCCAGGCGCCCCTCATTTAACATTTTTAAAAAAATTGTTTATATTTATTTGAGAGAGAAAGAGAGAGAGCATGCGTGAGAACAGTGGGGGAGGAGGAGCAGAGGGAGAGGGAGAAGCAGACCCGCTGAGCAGGGAGACTGACTTGGGACTTGACCTCAGCCAAAGGCAGATGTTTAATGGATGAGTTACCCAGGCACCCTCCATTTAACATTTTTGATAAAATGTCTGTTCAAATCTTTTGCCTGTTTTAAAAAATTTTATCTTCTTATCTTTGAGTTTTGAGAGTTATTTATATATTTTAGTTCTTTAGTTCTTTTTTAGTTATGTGATTTACAAAAATTTTCTTCCAATTGATAGCTTGTCTTTTAATTCTCTCCACAGTGTCCTTTGCAGAGCAGAATTTTTAATGTGATAAAATCTGTTTTTTTTTAATTTATTTATTTATTTGAGAGAGAGAGAGAGCACAAGCACAAGTAGGTAGAGAGAGAGGAGGAAGCAGGCTCCCCCCTGAGGAGAGAGGCCCATGCGGGCCTCAATCCCAAGATCCTGAGATCATGACCCGAGCTGAAGGCAGAGGCTCTCACCCACTGAGCCACCCAGGTGCCCAATAAAATCTGTTTTTATTGACTTTATTTTGTATGGGTTATGCTCTTGGTGCTATATCTCAGAACTTTTTGCATAACTCAAGATGACAAAGATTTTGTCCTGTGTTTTACAGAAAAGAAGGAAAAGAAGTTTATAGTTTTATTGTTTACACTTAGGCCTCTGATATATTTTGAATTAATTTTTGTATAAGGTATGACCAATGGATTGAGATTCATTCTCTTGCATGTGGCTGTCTAGTTGTTCTGGCATCCTTTGTAGGAAAAACTTTCCTTTTTGAATTACCTTTGCACCTATGCAAAACTCATTAGGCCATTTTTGTGTCAGTCAGGTTCTGGACTCTCTATTCTGCTTTACTGCTCTGTGTCTTCATCCTTTTGTCCTTATCACATTGTCATCTTATTAGTATAACATTTTAATAAATCTTAAAACTGGGTGGTGTAAGTCCTTCAACTTTATTCTTTTTTTAAAAAATATTTTATTTATTTATTTGACAGAGAGAGAGCACAAGCTGGTGGAAGAGGCTCCCTATTGAACAAGGAGCCCAATACAGGGGCACTCGATCCTGGGACCCTGGGATCATGACCTGAGCTGAGGGCAGGGGCTTAACCGAGGCACCGCAACTTTATTCTTTTTCAAAATGGTTTTGGATATTCTAGTTCCTTTGCCTTTCCATATACATTTTAGAGTTAGCTTATTGATTTTTTTTTTAAGATTTTTTATTTATTTGACAGAGAGAAACACAGCCAGAGAGGGAACACAAGCAGGGGGAGTGAGAGAGGGAGAAGCAGGCTTCCCGCCAAGCAGGGAACCTGATGTGGGACTCGATCTCCGGTCTCCGGGATCATGACCTGAGCTGAAGGCATTCGCTTAACCAACTGAGCCACCCAGGCATCCCTAGCTTATTGATTTGTATAAAAGCTCATGTTGGAATTTTAATTGGAATTGTGTTAAATCTTTAGATTAGTTTGGGGAAAATTGTCATCTTAACAATAGGAACTCATAAATCCATGAACATGGTATATCTCTTAATTTATTTAGGTTTCCTCTGATTTCTTTTATTGATGTTTTAGATCCTGCACATACTTTTTTATGCGTAAGTATTTTATGTTTTTTGTGCAGTTTTCATAATTTCAACTTCTTTTGATTATTCATTGCCAATATAGGGACATACAATTGGTTTTTTATTATGTTTGTAATAGAGGCCACCTGTATTCTCTGGCTTATGGCCCCTTCCTCTGTATTCCAAGCCAGCAATGGCAGGTTAACTTTTTCTCACATCATATCACCTTGACTTCTTCCATTGTCACATTTCCTTCTCTGACTTTCCTGTCTGCCTCTTTCTCTTATAAGGACCCTTGTATTTACATAGAGCCCACCTGCATAATCCAGAATAATCTCCCATTTTAAGAATCTTAATTTAGTCACATCTGCAAAGCCCATTTGCTACATAAGGTAGCATATTCACAGGTTCTGGGGATAAGGGCATTGGTGTCTTAGGAGAACCATTATTCTGCCTACTATGCCTGTCAAACCCTCACATGAGAACACAGCCCAGCCAACGTCTTGATTGCAACTGTATGAGACCCTAAATAGCATCCAGCTAAACCAAGCTTGAACTCTTAACCCACAGAAAGTATGAGGTAATAAAGGTGTAATAAATGTGTTGTCGTAAGCCACTATGTTTGGGGTTATTTGTTAAACAGCAGTAGAACACCAATCCAATAGGCATGTAGTTATTCATGATGTTTCTTTGTTATCCTTTTAACATCTCTAGGATCTGTAATGGTGTCCCTTATTTTATTTCCTTTTTAATTTTTATTTATTTTTTAAAGATTCTGTTTATTTAACAGAGAGAGAGCACAAGTAGGCAGAGCAACAAGCAGAGGGAGAGGAAGATATGGGGATCAGTCCTGGACCCCAGCATCATCACTTGAGCCAAAGGCAGATGCTTAACTGACTGAACTACCCAGGCACCCCTATTTCCTTTTTTAAAAAAAGATTTAATTTATATATCAGAGAGAGAGAGAGAGAGAGAGAGAGAGATATCATGAGCAGAGGACAAGGGTAGAAGGAGAAGCAGACTCCCCACTGAGCAGGGAGCCCAATGCAGGACTCAATCCCAGGACCCCAGGATCATGACCTGAGCCAAAGGCAGATGCTTAACTAACTGAGCTATCCAGGTGCCCTATTTTATTTTTAATATTAGTAATATGTGTCTTTTCCCCCACTCTTGGTCAGTCTGGCTAGATGTTTGTCAATTTTATTGATCATTTCAAAGAATCAGCTTTTGTTTTATTGATTTTTCTCTATTGGTTTTTGATTTATCATTTTAGTATAAAACTCCTTTTGGGGCACCTGGGTGACTCAGTCAGTTAAGTATCTGGCTTCAGCTCAGGTCATGATCCCAGAGTCCTGGGATCGAGTCCCATGTTGGGCTTCTTGCTCTGCCCCTCTCTCTCCTTGTGTGCTTTCTCTCTCCCTCAAATAAAAAAATAAAATCTTTAAAAAAAAAACTGCTCTTACCTTTATTATTTTCTTCCTTTTGTTTTCTTTGGGTTTAGTTTGCTCTTCTAGTTTTAGTTTAAGGTGAAAACTTAGATTTTTGTTTTGAGACATTTCTTCTTTCTTTTATGATTTTAAATCGAGCTATAATTCACACACCATAAACCCCACCTTTAAAAAATGCAGTTTGGTGGTTTTAGTACAGTCACGTTGTGTAATGATCACCACTATTTAATTTCAGAACATTCTTCTTTATTAATGTAAATATCTCCTAGTTTTGATATGGTGTATTTTCATTCAATTCAAAAATATTTTCTCATTTCCCTTGAGATCTATGCTTTGATGCATGAGTTGTTTGTAGTGTCTTGTTTATTTCCATCTATTTTAGGATTTTCCTGGATACTTTTCTGTCATAGATTTCCATTTTATTTCATTACGGTCCGAGAACAGATTCTGTATGATTTCAATTCCCTTAAATTCATTATAGTTTATTTTATGGCCTAGAAATATGAAATGTGGTCTATTTTGGTGAATTTTTCAAGTGCTCTTTTTTTTTTTTTTTTTTTTGAGAGAGAGAGAGAATGTGTGTGCTTATGTGCACGATTCAAATTAAGGATTTTCCAGGAAAAAAAAAAAACTAAACTTCCCTCAAAACAGACAATAAGGCAAAGCAGACAGGTTATACCCAAGACCACTGAACAAGATTCTACTACATCCCCTATATTTTCCCCAGAAGTCTTTTTTGGTAACAATTATTATGATATTACTGTTTTACAAACTGACACAAAACATTCATATTTATGTTCCTTTTTCTTAATATTTTTTATTTAGTTAATTGACAGAGAGTGACATAGCAAGAGAGGGAACACAAGCAGGGGGAGTGGGAAAGGGAGAAGCAGGCTTCACACTGTGCAGGGAGCTTGATGCAAGGCTCAATCCCAGGACTTTGGGATCATGACCTGAACCAAAGGTAGCTGCTTAATGACTGAGTCACCCAGGCACCCCTCATGTTCCTTTTTCTGTTAAGGATTTTCTCTACCCAAGGCCTATCACTCAATGCATACCCTCCTTTATTTATTAATCAAAATGATTGTTGGTTATGTAGCCACTTAAATGCTTAGAAGATTCTAAATTAATATCAGAACCAGCTCCTATACATGCTTGGATGACAGGAAAATGGCTTTACAAAAAGGAATGATATCCATCCCTTGGCCACTGATCTAATTCTTATGACCCATTAATCTGGTACTGGGAAGAAGTTGGAAGCCAAAGGATGGCCCATAACCACTCAGACTTCATTGCTAACATCTGTCCCTATGCTTAGAAAACCTTAAAGGTACTGGACCTAACTTAGGGCATGTTCTAGACTCACTCTGGTTTGACTCATATGTTAGAGATTAGATTTACATATAATAACACAGATTTTAGAATAATGACAATAGGGGCACCTGGGTGTTGAGTGTCTTACATCAGCTCAGTTCGTGATCCTGGAGTCCTGGGATCGAGCCCTGCATTGGGCTCCCTTCTCGGTGGGAAGCCTGCTTTTCCCTCTCTCACTCCCTCTGCTGGGTTCCCTCTCTAGCTGTGTTTCTCTCTGTCAAATAAATAAAATATTTTTTAAAAAAAAGAATAATTACAATAGATAATTTTGATTATGCTATTAGGAAAATTAATGCATCCAACCTTAGCTTATTCTCAAAACAAGGGAAAATGACCTTGGGCTACTTCTTTTATATGCCTCTGAAAATCATAGATAAAATTCAAGCTGTTCCCCCAAATTGGCATAAGGTGGTCACTTTTAACCAATCCTCAATCATTAGGAAAACTCTAATGATATAATAAATCACTGAAAATAATAATCTCTGCATTCTCACCATTTAAGGTATCTTATAACAGTATACCTTTGAGTCTCATTCCTTGTTAGTTTGAGAGCTCCCAATTTTATGTGCACAATAAACTCTGACTAATTAAAAAAAAGAATTTTTTTCTCATGAATTGCTTTTGAAGCTTTTTGAATGTTTTTTTTTCTGTACCTATTAAGGTGATCATATAGTTTTTGTCTTTTTTTATATTACCATGATGTATTACATTAGTTGGTTTTTATATGTTAAGTCAGACTTGTATTCCTGGGATAAATTCCACTTGATCATATTTTTAATCTATTTTATATTTTGCTAGATTCAATTTCCTATTTTTTTGTTTTTTGTTTTTTTTTAAAGATTTTATTTTTTTATTTGACAGAGAGAAACACAGCAAGAGAGGGAACACAAGCAAGGGGGGTGAGAGAGGGAGAAGCAGGCTTCCCGCTGAGCAGAGAGCCGATGTGGGGCTCGATCCCGGGTCTCTGGGATCATGACCTGAGCTGAAGGCAGTCACTTAACCAACTGAGCCAACCAGGCGCCCCAATTTCCTATTATTTTGTTCAGGATTTTTGTGTCTATATTCATGAAAGAATTTGGCTTGTGATTTTTTCCTTTGGATGTTTTTGTCCAGCATTTCTATTTGGTAATATTAACCTAAAAGAGTAAGTTGAGAAGTGATTCTTCATCTGCTATTTTCCGAAGAGTTTATGAAAGATTGGTATTATATATTCTTGAAATTTTGATAGAATTCACCACTGAAATTATCTGGGCCTGGGATTTTATTTGTGGAGAGGTTTTAAATTATTGATTCACTTTCTTTATTTGTTATGGGTCTAGTTGGATTTTCCATTTCTTCTTGAGGTAGTTTGATAATTTGCATCTTTTTAGGACTTTATCTGCTTTATATAAATTGTCCAGATTATTGGCATAAAATTGTTTATATCATTCCTTTTATAACCCTTTAATTTCTCTAAGATTTAAGTCTTGGGCTCCTGGGTGGCTCAGTTGGTTAAGCGACTGCTTTCGGCTCAGGTCATGATCCCACAGACCTGGGATTGAGTCCCACATCGGGCTCCCCGCTAGGTGTGAAGCCTGCTTCTCCCTCTCTCACTCCTCCTGCTTGTGTTCCCTCTCTGGCTGTGTTTCTCTCTATCAAATAAATAAAATCTTTAAAAAAAATAATAAGATTTAAATAACAAAGAACCAACTTTTGGTTTTATTGATGTCCTTCATTGTTTTTATTTTCTATTTCATCGATTTTTATTATGGTCTTCATTTCCTTTTTTCCTGCTAGCTTAACATTTATTTATTTATTTTATTTTTAAAAGATTTTATTTACTTGTCAGAGAGAGGGAGAGAGCACAAGCAGGAGAGTGGCAGGCAGAGCAGGCAGAGGGAGAAACAGACTCCCTGCTGAACAAGGAGCCTGATGAGGGACTAAATCCCAGGACCCTGGGATCATGACCTGAACCGAAGGTAGCTGGGTTTTTTTTTTTTTTTAAGATTTTTTATTTATTTATTTGACAGAGAGAAACACAGCGAGAGAGGGAACACAAGGAGGGGGAGTGAGAGAGGGAGAAGCAGGCTTCCTGCTGAGCAGGCAGCCCGATGTGGGGCTGGATCCCCACTCTCCGGGATCATGACCTGAGCCGAAGGCAGTCGCTTAACCAACTGAGCCACCCAGGCGCCCCCGAAGGTAGCTGTTTAACCCATGAGCTACCCAGGTGTCCCACTGCTAGCTTAGCATTTAGTTTATTTATCTTTTCCTATTTTCTTAAGATTAAAGCCCAAAGTTATTGATATGTGATTATTCTTTTCTAATACAGGCTTTTTTAAAAAATTAGCTATGTAGTTTCTCTTGCTTTCTTATCTCCTTAGAATGCTGCTAAAGTACTTCTTTTAAAAAAAAACAGATTTTATTTTTTAGTAATTTCTACACTCAATGTGGGGCTTGAACCTACAACCCTAAGGTCAAGAGTTCATCCTTTACCAACTGAGTCATCCAGTTGCCCCCTGCCTCTTTTTTTTTTTTTAAACTGTCAGTATTGGAATTCCCTTGGTATGGTTTAGGAATCACCAATTTTATGAGTTTTGAAGGTTGCAGAGGGGCAACTAGTATCTTGCACTGGACATCCATTATCTAGTATCTGCACTCACTGTTCTGTGCCAGCATCCCATATCCAGAACAGCAACACTGGCAATTTAAGCTAAAGAATCCAGAGTTCAATGATGGCAACAGGAGTACTTTTGTTGAATGTATTCTCTGGTATTATTTTGACTGTGTTTACTCTGTGTTTGACTGTGTTTACTCTGAGCATCATCTTTTTGTTCCTGTCTGTTTTTTAATCTTGCATCATCAGTCTTTCTAGGAGTTCTCTGAGCTACACAGCACTTCTTTAAAATAAACTCGTTCTGATTAAATCAGCCAAAGTTTATTTCTGTTGATTCATTGGTAGCATGACATGTCTATGCACCTTACCTTACTTTACCTCTCAGTTTTGCTGTCTAAAAACTTATCTTTTTAAAAAGTCAGGTCAAATAGTATTTCCTCCATACCAGCTATGTTAGTACCCATCCTCTGCATAGTACCCTGTGCTTATCTCTATCATATTTGGCCATTTTATCCTATTATCTGCAGGATTTCTGTCTGTATTACTAGCCTATGAGTTTCTTAAGGGCAGAGACCAAGTTTTATTTTCAATGTCTGAGATGTGGTGGGTCCTCAAAGGCACAAACATAAGTGTTTGGTGGATATTACTTTTAATATCCTTAAATTCTTTATTTTCCTCAAAACTGAATTATTTGCAGTGTGGGACTCATCAGTGATGTAGCTCTATGAGGCCATGGAAGTTCATGGAAGCCCTTAGTCATTCCTTAGGGCTCAGTTGCTTAGTTTCCAGCAAATGAAATTTAGCTAATTTCTAGGATAGGCTGCCTGGTTCTAAAATATTAAAAAGGCAATTTTCTCTGTTTGAGTATGTCTACTACATTTAGGAGAGTAGTTGTTAAGTATGCTCTTTTTTTCTGCAGTTATTTGTAAATTGTGCCAGTAGCATGTGACTTTATTAATGGACTGTTTTAAATCTTAGTAAAATCCTAGAAAAATAAAATGTTCAGAGATGGAGAAAGGAGGGAAAAATAACACCATAGGTAAGAAAAATCTTGGGATGGAAAGACGTTTTTATATGCTCCTTGAGAACTAGAATATGTTACTCTTCTTTGTTTTCCTCACAATGGCTTGCACATAATAGGTATACTAATATATGATTTTTTTTAAACTCTCAGTTCCTTCTTACTCTAAAATCTCTTGATTCTCTGATTTTGGGTAGCTTAGGAAAGGTTAGGATCAATAGAGTATATATATCCAGAGGAAAAAGCCAAAGTGATTTTGGACCAAGAAAACTGCAGATTTAGGTGGCCTTAAAGTCTTAAATGTAGACTGAGTGAGGAAGTCAGAAAGAATTTTTCTAAATCTGGACTTGGGTCTTCTCTTTGTATGTGTTACAGCCCCTATTGTAAACAGTTTTGAGATCCTTTGGTGATTGTTGGGAACACCCTCATACAAGTTATTAATCTGCCTTAAGAGGTCCTGTGCCTTATAGAAATGGACTGCACTAATGGAAGTGTCTGGAAGCCCCTGGAGAGTTAGTGAATAGTCTTCTAAGAGGATTTCTACTTTCAGTAAAGCATGCAGAATTGAAATCAGGTGTTAGAATTAGTGATTCACTAGCCCAAGAGGAAGTTCTGTAAGAAAAAGCAGGTAGATAGAGCTCCTAGGCAAGATTCTTGTTCTGTAGTACCCTTTGTGGGCAAGTGGTAAACAAAGATTTGTGAGAAAGAACTCTCTGAGATGGCACAGAATGGAGGTATAGAAAGAGAAAGTTCATAGTCTTTTGGAAAAGATGGGTAAATAGGAGTGGATTTACCATGAAATGATTCGCATAGGCCCCTTCCAAGGCTCTGCCTGGAAAGGGCTTAGCAATATTATATTAGTAATATTTTTTCTTAAAGATACCCCCTCCATGCACAAAACCAAATTGCATTACCTTTAGGGCTCATAAAACCTAGATCTACCCTAGCATTCAAGTACATCAATAATTATGGCATGTTGTGATAAAGTATCGTAAAGATATTCTGATAGTTCTGAAGAAAGGCATCCAGTTCAAGGTAGTATTTGAAGAGTGCGAGAATTCACCAGGAGGGCAGAGATTTTTGTCTTCACATTCATCACATAGTCTCTAGTACCTAGAAAATTGCCTGGCACATACCAAGTGGTCAGTAAACATTTTATGAAAGAATAGGAGTGAGTCATGGTAGACAGTTGGAGATCGTGTATGTGTGAAGGGACTAGCAGCCTAATTTAGTAGGTAGGTGCCTGTGGAGAAGGGGTGAATGTTATGGCTGGAGAATAGGTAGGCAGGAGCCAAAGGATGGAGGTTTCAGTTATACCCTGCTTAGGTTTTGGATGATCCTAGGGCTATAGTGAACCCACTGAAGTCATTAAGACTGGTATGGGGAGTGGTATGATCTAATTAAATCAACAACAAATTAAACCAACCCCTCACACAAAACGAGAAATAATTAAGATTAGGCAGAGATCAATGAATCAGAAACTAGAGATACAGTAGAACACATCAACGAAACTAGAAGCTGGTTCTTTGAAAGAATTAATAAGATCGATAAACCATTGGCCAAACTCATCCAAAAGAAAAGGGAGAATACCCAAATTAATAAAATTATGAATGAAAGGGGAGAAATCATGACTAACACCAAAGAAATAGAAACAATCATCAGAAATTACTATCAAAAACTAATTTGATTTTAGAAAGATCATTCTGGGTGATGTGTGGAGAGTAGAGCAGAAGGGATTGAGGTTTGAGTTAAAAGGCTTAAGTAGCTTGGTCAAGAAATTATCGAAATCTTAACTAAGACAATGGCACTACACACACACACACACACACACACACACACACACACGTTATGTTCGTCACCATACAGTACATCATTAGTTTTTGATGTAGTGTTCCATGATTCATTGTTTGCCTGTAACACCCAGTGCCCTATGCAATCCGTGCCCTCCTTAATACACATCACTAGTCATCAGGGTAGTTCTTAAAGCCAAGATATAGTTGAGATCATCCAAGGAGAGTGAATAGAGAGAACATAGAAGGAGACCAAAGACAAATTCGTTTAAGGGGCCAGAAAAAGAAGAAAAGCCTTTGAAAGAGATTGAAGGAAGGACAGGACAAAAAAAAAAAAAAAAAAAAAAAAAACTGGGAGGGAATGTGACCAGAAGATGGAGCAAGGAACCAGAGGAAGGCAGGAGAACAGAGCAAGAGGTGACCAACTCAGTAACTGTTGCTGAGTTCCAGAACTGAAAGCTTTAAAAAAAATAGTTATTGGATTTGGCAATGTGGGTGTTGCTGGGACTAAGAAAGAGCAATTTTAGCAGAGGAACTGGTGGTAGGAGCCAGACTGGAAGTAATGGAATTCTGAGATATGTCCTGCCAATATGTAGCAGAATGATAGAGGGAATTGGTGAGCATATTACACTCAGCCAAGGTTTTCACATGCCTAATGGATTCTCATACAGAAAATGTCTTTCACTGAGATTATAAGTGAAAATGAGGACTTACACTAAGCATCCTGGAGACAGAGAAGAAAATGAAGAGTCTTTACTATACTCCAACTATGGAGGACCTTCTTGTGTTTCTGGTTTCTCCTTTATTTGATAGAAAGTTCTTTTAAATACCTTGTACAAAATGATTGCAAACGACAGGGAAAGAGTGACTGTTTATTTTCCAGTCTTCTGGGGATTTTGATGAAAAAAGGATAAATCCCTCAGAAAGTAACTACAACCTTTGTGTTCCTGGTGCCTTTATACAAGATTTACCTTTTATATCAAATCAGATTCCACTGTCTGCATGAAACTGTCAGTGTTAGACTTCAGGTGGGTTAGAGGCTCTAAGTTATTAAATGTAGCCAGAAATTTTATTATCTGAAAAACATATTCATAGTTACTCCATAGTTTTTAAGAACTCCAATGAGTAGAGAGATTATGAATGTTAGTGAAATAATATCTGTGAATTTTAAACATTTTAGCCTCAGGTAATATACACAAATTGACTTCGAGAGAGACCATACAATATGCTGGTAAAGGGCATGGATTCTAGAGTCAGAGAGATCTGTATTCAGATCCTAAAACTGCATTTAGTAGATATGTGCCCTTGAGGGTGGTTCCTTTTTTTTTAAAGTTTATTTATTTTTAAGTAATCTCCACACACAATGTGGGGCTCAAACTCATGACGCCAAGATCAAGAGTCACACACTCTTCCAGCTGAGTCAACCAGATGCCCCAGAGGTAGTTTCTTAATATCTCTGAGTCATAGTCTTCTCCTCATCTGTAAAATAGTGGTTAAATAAAGTAATGCATATAAAGCTCTTAGGGTCATGCTTGGCATAAAATATGTACTTAATAAATATCGGTTATTATATTGCCCAAGATTATAAGATTGTTCAGTGCTGGAATCCAAATTTCATAAACAATATTCTCTTATACTTATAGACATCTGGACATAATAGGAATGGTATATACTTTTTTTTTATTGTTACTAAAATTTTTTTTCCAGTGTTTCAAGATTCATTCCCCATTCCCCACACCCAGTGCTCCACGCTTTAGGTGTCCCCAGTACCCACTACCAGGCTCTCCCATCCCTCCACCCCCCTCCCTCCACGTCCCTCAGTTTGTTTCTGTGTCCAAAGTCTCTGTTGTTTCGTTTCCCTCCCTAGATTACCCTACTTCCCATTTACTTTCCTTCTCCCACTGTCCTCCAGGTTACCCCTCATGCACCGCAAGTAAGTGAAACCATGCGATACTTGACTTTCTCTTCTTGGCTTATTTCACTCAGCATAATCTCTTCCAGTCCAGTCCAT
>PITA01017066.1:0-10167 GCA_004023965.1 Spilogale gracilis | reverse complement strand
AGGAATGGTATATACTTTTATGTACTGCATGTGCTTTTATGTACTGCAGTTTGGAAATACAAGCTTTCTTATTGTGACATTGACTCCTTTTAATCTTCCTTTCATTACCTCAAACTTATTTATCAAATCAATTCTCTGCTTAGGTATCTGAATTCTCTTTTACTTACAAATGACAGAAGGCCAATTCAAACAAATTTGAACAAAGTAAAACAAATTCAAGCAAAGTTTATGTAATTGGGATGTCAGGAGTGGAGCTGACTATAGGTTCTTTAAAAATGCCATCTTTTAGGTCTGGTTTTTCTCTCTGCATAGCTCCTTCCACTCACATGCTCCTGCACTGTGAAAGTATGACTGCATTTGCACTAAGGCTGCATTAACCATCAACTGTTCTTAGCCAATGACTGAGTACATCAGCCTTATACTAAGGCAGGCCAGTCCTGCAAGATAGAGGACTCCTTTGGCAGGTTTCTTTGGCTTAATCTCCATTGGCCTTGCCAAAATTTTCTTCGGACTGAATGACCATCTAAGACTCTTCTTATCCAACCTTTCTTTTTTCTGCCTCTCCTACACAAGGGGACAGACCTGTATCATGTTCTTTTTTTTTTTTTCCTTTTTTTTTATTGATACTTAATTTTTTTTCCCAGTGTTCCAAGATTCATTCCCCATTCCCCACACCCAGTGTTCCACACTTTAGGTGTCCCCAGTACCCACCACCAGGCTCTCCCATCCCTCCATCCCCCTCCCTCCAAGTCCCTCAGTTTGTTTCTGTGTCCAAAGTCTCTGTTGTTTCGTTTCTTTCCCTGTATCATGTTCTAATAGCTCTCTAACCTATCTATGGTTCCCTCCCCATTTTCCCTCACAGGAGTTCATCTTAATCCCACCACAGATCTCTTGTGTAGTGAATTTTATCTTGACTTGTGTTCCTTAGATGGTTCAACCAATACACATGGCCCAAGAAAACAGGTGGTAAGATGCGATTCTGGATATGGTTCAGCTGTTTCCTTGTGGGTAAAGATTATTCCCTCCTGGGTGATGTGTGAATTATGAATAGTCTCTAGTACACAGACATGGGCCAGTGAAAAACTAACTGTGAAAAATACCTGGTTGAGAGGATTGGCTTTGCTGGTTTTTTTGCTTTGATTCAGTTATTTGGAAGCTATGGGAGAATAATGCATACAAAGACGGTGGAGTTGGCTGGCTATTGCTAAGCTAAATGAACACTCACTTGGCAGAGGGATGAGAATCAGAAGGCTATTAAATAATTAAAGTCTAAATATGAGAGCTCTTATACATTGCAGTGGAAGAGAAAACATAGCTGAGCAGCAAGCAGGTGATCTGATTAGAATAGCAGAGCTCCAGAAACATTTTTTAAAAAGATTTATGTATTTATTTTAGAGAGGGAGTGCTTGGGTGCACATGTGAGTGGAGAGGGAGGGGAGGAGCAGAGGGAAGGAGAGAATCTCAAGCAGACTCCCTGTTGAGTGTGGATTCCAACATGGGGATTGATCCCATGACCCTAAGATCATAAAGTGAGCCAAAACCAAGAGTGGATGCTTAACCAAATGAGCCACCCAGGTGCCCCAAGCTTCAGAGACATTTAAATTATCAGTCAAGGCAGGTTTGTTATGCTAAGTTAAGTGTCCTTGCTGGGAAAACCTGGGACCCTGATTTATGGGGTAGGGACATTTGAATGGATGCTTTTAAGGATTTTGGCTCTAAAGACTCCCCCAAACCCAAAGAATTTGCAGAGTTGGCCCTCCCCTCTATAGTAAGAGCTAGAACTTCTGCATTGATAGACATTGTATTATGATATAAGTTCTATAATTCCTTCTGCCATAAGGCAGCAGGCGTCCCCTCAGCAGCCCTACCTCCTCTCCTTGCCAGTATAGGGTTAAATACTTGGATGACTGTGTACTGGGGAAGAGATAATCGTCAGACATTTTGAGAACTATTAGACACACAGTCTGAGTTGTCATTGATACCTGGAGACCTAAAGCATCATAATAGTTCTAATAAGGGGGAGGGCCTACAGGGACTGGGTGATAAGTCCTCACTAAAGTCTGCTCAGAATGGGCCTTCTAGGGGCACCTGGGTGGCTCAGTGGTTAAGCCTCTGCCTTCAGCTCAGGTCATGATCCTGGATTCCCGGGATCGAGCCCCACATCGAGCCCCACATCAGGCTGCCTGCTCAGTGGGAAGCCTGCTTCTCCCTCTCTCACTACCCCTGCTTGTGTACCCTCTCCCCTCTCTGGATGTGTTTCTCTCTTTAAAATCTTAAAGATTTTATTTATTTAACAGAGAGAAACACAGCCAGAGAGGGAGCATAAGCAGGGGGAGTGAGAGAGGGAGAAGCAGGCTTCCTGCTGAGCAGGGAGCCCGATGTGGGTCTCTATCTTGGGTCTCCGGGATCATGACCTGAGCCGAAGGCAGTTGCTTAACCAACTGAGCCACCCAGGGGCCCTTAAATAAAATCTTTAAAAAAAAAGAATGGGCCTGCTAGTTTTGTGGGTGTACCCAGTGATCATTTTGTCTGTTCCTGATTGCACTGATGCACTTGAATGTTAGAATAACCCTAGCATTAGGTTTTGTAGGGTAAAAGATAGAGTGAAGAAAGCCAAGTGGAAACCTTTAAAACTATTTTTTTCACCTTCCTTCCTTTCCCAGCCAAAATAGTAAATCAGAAACAATATCACATCCCTAGAGAATGACTGAAGACTATTGCAGGCTTAAACAAGCAATAGCCTTCATTATAGCTGCTGTGCCAGATATGGCCTAATTGCTAGAGCAGATCATTAAGTCTTCAGATACATGATATATGACCATTGATCTGACAAAAGCATTTTTTTTTCAATTTCAATCAGGAAAGAGGATCAGGAACAGTTTGTAATCATGTGAGGTGGCCAACAGTATTCATTTATACTTTGGCCTCAGGGCTATGCCAATTTTCCTGCCCACCATCAATAATGTAGTTTGATGAGATTTGGACTGCCTAGGTATCCCACAGAACCATCACAGTGATATATTTCATCAATGGCATGCTGATGTGCTCCAGATGTTGGGAGATAAATCCTACAAATATTAAGGAAGCTGCCATTTGGTGAAGGTTTCAGGAATCTAAAGGTTGGGAGTACGTTGGGATAGCTCTCTAAAGTAAAAAATTGCAGCATCTTTTATTCCCTATGACAAAGATGGAAGCACGGTGCCAATAGTCTTGTTTGTGTTCTGGAAGCAATACATTCTAGACCTAGGATCATTTCTTTGGTTCATATACCAGATAACATGGAAGGCTGCCAGCTCTGAGTGAGACCTGGAAAAGAAAAGGGCTCTGCCACTAAGATCTGGAGAATCTTCTGGGGTTGGAAGTGTCGATGATGGGAAAAGATGCAGTATGGAGTATTTGTTAAGGTCCAGAGGAGGAATCACAGTGCAGGCCTTTAGAAATCTGACTGTTACTGCTTTTGAATGTTTAACTTGTCAACAGTAGAGATCAGTGCTGAGCCCTTGATGGGCCACTATTCTTTGAGGGAACGAATCAGGTACCTGGTGGCAAGTCAGCTACATTGGGTCTTATCTATAATGGAAGGGCCAGTGTTAGGGATAGGTGGATAGGGATAGATGGAATAGGTGACTTATTTTGGATATGAGTTTGCATTTCCTACCTGTAGTGCCTTGGCCACCATGACTCGGAGCTTATGGAATGCCTCGTCTACAGATAGGACTCTTATACAACTTAGTATCCAAATATGGAACCCTCTTCACAGTAGAGGGTTTGTGAAGTGAGTATGGGCCCACTGGTCATACATTTCACCATCCAGGGGCAGCCGGCCTTAGAAAATGTTAGAACAGTCTTTTAAAGGCACAGCTGAAGTGCCAGCTTTATGATAACTCTCTAAAAGGATGGGAAATATATAGAGAAAACTTTTGGTGCTAGGTCCCCAGTGGGAAGAATACATGGGTCTGGGAACCAAGGAGTGTAAGCATTTACCAATTATTTGGTAACCAAGGAGTGTAACCATTTACCAATTATTCACTGTGACCGGATTTTATATTTTCTGTTCCTGCAGCTCTAAGTTTTGGAGATTTGGAGGTCCTGATTCCCTAAGAAGGTGTACTCTTGCTAGAGGACACTGCAAAGCTCCCACAGAACTATAAGCTATGGTGCCATGAGGGCAATTTTGGATTCCTTGTGTCCAGGGACCGCCTGAGAAAAGATGAATCACCAATATTGGCAAAGGTAGTTGACTCTGATGAGCAGGAAAAGGTAAGGATGCTTTTATACAATAGGGACAGGGAGGGAATATGTATGGAATCTGTGTGATGTAGTTGGGTGTTTCCTGGTATTCCTTTAACCCATTGAATGGACAGATGCAGCGACTCCAACCTGAGAAGTGTGATTACCAACTATATGATTATCAGACCCTTCAGGAATGAAGGTTTAGGTCACACCACCGGGTAGGCCACTAGGAGCAGCTGAGGTAATAGATGACAGGAGAATTTAAAATGGAGAAGGCAGAGTATGAGCATCAATTGCAGGCCTGCAATCAACAATATTGATGAGGACTGCAGTTCATTGCACTAACCTGGCCCTTCCTCAAGAAGAAAGCCCCTGGAAACCAAGGAGGAATGGCTCCACAATCCCCTGTAGAGAGGGAGATGTGTGCAACTATGAGAATGTGCCTCTCAGATCTACTGTGGAGAGCATTATTGACTGATGCCCCCAATTGCTATATTCTTTTTTTTTTTTTTAAGATTTTATTTATTTGACAGAGAGAAATACAGCCAGAGGGGGAACACAAGCAGGGGGAGTGAGAGAGGGAGAAGCAGGCTTCCCGCTAAACAGGGAGCCCAATATGGGACTTGATCCCGGGTCTCCGGGATCATGGCCTGAGCCGAAGGCAGTCGCTTAACCAACTGAGCCACCCAGGTGCCCCCCCGCCAATTGCTATATTCTAAATACACCGTTGCATTTGCTTCGAGGCTATGTTTCCTGTGATATATTTTAGCCAGTGAGGTACACGGCAGGGATATTGCAGCATGCCCAGCCCATTCCTGTGAAACAGAGGACTCTCCTCTGACTGATGGTTTTGGTTGGAGGATTCTATATCAGCATTGCAGAAACTTTCTGAAAGCTTCATGGCAGTCTAGGGTTTTCCCTATCTTAGGTTCTTTCCGGTTCTCCTTCCTACGGGTGAGATGTGTGTCATTGCCTGACAGATGTCATCCTTCTCCAGCTCCCTCTCTGTTTTCTTTCACAGGCATTCCCACCAATTTCTTGGAAGTCTGATCTGATCTTGGTGTTTACTTCTTGGAGGACCTGAATGAACACAGGTGGGAATAAATTTACCCATTATATAGATGAAAAAAACTATGCTTCAGAGAGGTAAGTAACCTGCACAAGGTTATACAGCCACTTAGTGGCAGAGTAATGATTTTAATTTGGGATACTCTGGCTTCAAAGTCTGTGTGCCTAGATTCCATTTTCTTGTTTTCCCGCCTCTGCACTTTCTGTCTGCTTCATTCTCCCTTAGTCTCCTGCAAAGGCTTTTGAATATTCTGGTCTGTCTGTACCTTGCAAAGGTAGGAGGAGTTTTTGACTACACTTGTACCAGAATGTGAAAGGAAGAACATTTGTATTCCTAGGGTCTGTGACAGTCCTAAAGAGTCTCCCTGGGGAAAGAGAAACTCAGAGAACACAGTTGGGGCAGCTTTGCTGAGCTTGGCCTTTTCTGCCTGGAAATTCTCCTTGGAGAGTTAAATTATGAAAGTTCAATTTTGTTTTCTAAGAGAAACCATATGCCTTTATACTTGTTATCTTATTGAACATGTCTTTCCACACAAAATCTTTTATGATTTTGTAAGATTTCTTTTTTATTAAATAAAACACAAAATTTTGATGGCTAACACTGAAATTAAAACCAAAGGCTATCTGGAGTTTGTGGTCCAGGTGCTGTGCCTATGAAATTCATTCACCTTTTCCTGATCAGTTTCTCTGTTCTCCTTTCTAGCAAAATTTTTACCTGTCTCCACTGCCTCTCTTCTCATTCTTTGTTGAACTCTCACATCATTTCCTACTGTTCCAAAGAGAATGTTCTTGTGAAGGTCCCCAGTGGCCTTTAGGTTATGAAGTTCAACATTCATTTTCTCAGTTCCCACTTTTCTTGTCCTCTAGGCAATATTAATATGCTTAATCACTTCCTCTTACCTTAAAAATGGTCTTTGTCAGGGGTGCCTAGGTGGCTCAGTCATAGGCTTTTTTAAAAAATGGTTTTTGTGGGGCGCCTGGGTGGCTCAGTTGGTTGAGCGACTGCCTTCGGCTCAGGTCATGATCCGGGAGACCCGGGATCGAGCCCTGCATTGGGCTTCCTGCTCGGCGGGAAGCCTGCTTCTCCCCCTCTCACTCCCGTTGCTGTGTTCCCTCTCTCACTGTGTTTCTCTCTGTCAAATAAATAAATAAAATCTTTAAAAAAAATCTTAAAAAAATGGTTTTTGTCTTTGCCTATCTTTGAAGACACCATATTTCCCTGGTTTTCTGCCATTTCATGAACTGCACCTTTTCAAAATATATTTTCTTTTAGAGAGGGAGAGTAAGGGCAGGAGGAGCAGAAGGAGAGACAAAGAATCTTTTTAAAATTTAATTTAATTAGCATATAATGTATTACTAGTTTCAGAGGTAATTTAGTGACTTACAGTTGCATATAACACCTAATGCTCATTACATCAAGTGCACTCCTTAATGCCTGTCACCCAGTTACCCCATCCCCCTACCCATATCCCCTCTGGCAACCCTCAGTTTGTTTCCTATAGTTAAGTATATCTTACAGTTTGTATCCCTCTCTGTTATTTGTTTTTTAAGATTTTACTTATTTGGCAGAGAGAAACACAGCTGGAGAGGGAACACAAAAAAAGGGGAGTGAGAGAGGGAGAAGCAGGCTTCCCCCCAAGCAGGGATCCCCATGCGGGGGCTTGATTCTGGGACTCTGAAGGCAGATGCTGAGACTGAGCCCCCCAGGTGCCCCTCCCTCTCTGTTTGTGTCTTATTTTTCCTTCCCTTCCTCATATTCATTTGTTTGGTTTCTTAAATTCCATATATGAGTGAAATCATATTTGCCTTCCTCTGACTGACTTATTTTGCTTAGCATAATACCATGTAGTTCCATCCACGTCATTGTAGATGGCAAGATTTCATTCTTTTTATGGTTGAGTAATATTGCATTGTGTATATATATACACATGTATGTGTGTGTGTGTATACACATATACATTTAACATTTTTCTAACTCTGTGAAAAATGCTGGTGGCATTTTGATAGGGATTGCATTAAATGTACAGATTGCTTTGGGTAGCACATGCCCCCAGATGTTTCTGCCAGCATTATCAACAATAGCCAAGCTATGGAAAAAGCCCAAATGTCCATTGGTGTGAATTGATAAAGAAGACGTGGTATACAAAATATTACTCAGCCATCAAAAAGAATGAAATCTTGCCATTTGCAATGACATGGATGGAGCTAGAGTGTATTATGCTAAGCAAAATAAGCCAGTCAGTGAAAGACAAATACCATATGATTTCACTCATGTGGAATTTAAGAAACAAAACAGATGAACATGGGGGGGGGTGAAAAAAGGGAGAGAAGGAAGCAAACCATAAGAGACTCTTATGGATAGAGAACAAACTGAGGATTGATGGAGGGACGTGGGTAGGGGATGGGCTGAATGGAGGATGGGTGTGAAGGAGGGCACTTGTGATGAGTGCTGGGTGGTATATGTAAGTGATGAGTCACTAAATTCTACACCTGAAACCAATTTTACCTTATCTGTTAAGTAGCCAGAATTTAAATAAAAACTTGAAATTAAAAAAAAAAGAAATTAAGGCATATTGAAAGGCTCAAGTCTCAGTCTGAACTTTTTTTTCTGATTAATGTCATCGTTTAGCCTTTTGCTAATCACTTGGGAGTAGAAAGTGTGTAGGGGTGGGGAGGAGAACTTCAGCAGCTGGAGGGAATGTGGGTCAGCTTCTTCATAGGGTCTGAGAAGGAGGTTACTTTATTTGTTGAGATGTGGTGATTAAACCCACAACGTGAATGTTGAGAGACAGCTGCACATAGAAAAGAGATAATTAAAATTAATTACTGTTGTAGATGCTTTGCATTTCTACAGCAGTTTGTATTTACTAAGAATTTTGTAATCACTTATTAACTCTCCCTCACCAGAGCCTTGTGACATAGACAACATTACCGCAAATGTCTGTTTTTGTCTTCTGGGAAGAAATATGAGCTGCCTCGGTCACATATTAGGATTAAGGAATCAAATCATTACTGCAGCTCTTTCACTTATTTCACTTATGTGATTTTGAGAATCCAAATGAGAACTTGAACATTGTCTTACTCCATAATTTAATTATGAAGAATAATTCATAAACATGGATCAGGGGATTGATAAATTTAAAAAGATATTTGTAGGAGCATCTGGGTGGCTCACTGGCTAAGTGTCGGTCTCTTGGTTTCAGTTTAGGTCATGATATCGGGGTCATGAGATGGAGCCCCTCATTGGGCTCTGTGCTCAGTGCAGAGTTTGCTTGAGATTCTCTCTCTCCCTCCCTCTCTGCGCCTCCCCCAGTGATCCCATCTCCGGGTCATGAGATCAAGCCCTGAGTCAGGAGCCTCACTCAGCCAGGCGTGTGCTCTTCTCCCTCTCCCTTTGCCCCTGCCCTGTACACACTGTCTTTCTTTCTCAAATAAATAAAGATATATGTAGGTATGTAATAACAATATTAACCTCTCAAATTCATTTTCCTCCACATTTTTAAAAAATAAAATGAATAGGGTGCCTGGGTGGCTCAGTGGGTTAAAGCCTCTGCCTTCAGCTCAGGTCATGATCTCAGGGTCCTGGGATGAGGCTCAAATCTGCTCAGCAGGGAGCCTCTCTCTCTGCCTGCCTGTGATCTCTCTCTCTCTCTCTCTGTCAAATAAATAAATAAATAAATAAATCTTATAAATAAATAAAATGAATAATAGTACCTATATCATACTTTTACGTATCAAGTATTTAGCCTAGTGCCTCACATAGTAATAAATGCTTAATAAACATTACCCATTATCAGTACTGTAATAAGACCCATATAATATATACATTTTTTTGCTCCCATTTGATTACAAGTGTTCCTGGCTTTGGATAAAGATGCATGCAGACGTACATTCACTTATTCAGCAATATTTATTGAGTGACTACCATTTATCATGCAGTGTTCCTGGAGCTAGAGATACAGTGATAAACAAAAAAGACTTCCTTCTCTCATGAAGTTTGTATTTTGGTAGGAGGGAGAAGACTCACATTATCATGGTAGTGGGCTTACATTCCAGGAAGAGTTAGGCTAAGATAGAGAGGATAGGAGCATGATTAGGGTATATTTAGAAAATATGTGGGAAGCTTTTTTCTGACTTTTATATAAAAATAGTATTTTATTATAGCAGTAGATTAAGTATATTGTATGTATTGATGAATTTAGAAAATTTTGAAAAGCAAGTATTATTTTATTTATGATTGTGTAAATAATAACACCGTGTTGACATTTTTAAAATAGAAAAATTATCCATAATTTCATTATAATATTCTTTTTAAATTGCCTTAGTATATATTTGTATATAGTTTATTCAGCATACATTTCCTAGGCATTTTCCATGCTGTTTCAGCATGGGAAAAAAGTGGACTGTTTCCTGACATTTGGCCATGGCTTGAGGCTGCAGACAGTGCAGTCGGAGGGCAGCAGAGGGAAGGGAATATCACATAAAGGCATTGGGAACTTAGCCCAGAGCCTGCTTTGAAGGGATGAGATAAAGAGAGAGGTATACTGGCTATGCTGAAAAGATGAGTAGACAGAAACAGGATTCAATCCCTGGGAACATTTCAGGAACATTCCAGATGTTGTCTCTGATCTGAGGTTCCTTCCATTTTACCAAAGAAAAAGTCAACCCGAGGAGAGGGTCAAGATGGCGGAAGGCCAGGTGACCGCATTTCAGGGAGTTCCCTGAAGAGAGCTGAATTCCAACAAAAAAACCACTACAAGACCACCGTGAACACCCATGAAACCAGCCTGAAATGTGATATTTCCCACTTCTGGACCGCCACGAGAGACAAAGAACATCGGCAAAAAGGTAGAAACAAATTGGAGG
>PITA01017065.1:0-44249 GCA_004023965.1 Spilogale gracilis | reverse complement strand
AAAAAAAAAAAAAAAAAAAAAAAAAAAAGGAAGAAGTGAATAGATTTGAGATATATGTTTACGGTAAATTCATAAGACTTGACAGAAATGATATGAATGGGACAAGGATAGAGCCAGGGAATAATACTGATGTGAGCAATTCAATGGATGTACCAAGGTACCAATGGTGTCATGTACCAAACAGGGATGTCTGTGGGCAAGCCATGGATGAGGAGGAGGGGAAAAAAAGATGAGCTCAGGTTTGGGTTTTGGGTTTTGAGGTACTCTGGGTCATTCAAGTGGAAATTCTCAACAAACTCAAGATCCAATGAGTGATTTAGAGATAGAGAATTTTATCACTCTGCAAATATACTACAGGAGAAGTAGAGAGTCATTAAGTATAGATTACCTGTCATTATTTACATACTATGATATAATAGAGATGTTTCCCACGGCAATGTGCTATCCATTCCCTGAGGAAAAGCTACATAATGCAGAGGGGACTGTTATCTATTGATGTTAAAATTATCAACACCATATATTAAAAGTATCTGTAAGCCCAAAATTGGCAAGAACTCATAATTCTAGATTGATGAAAAATAAAAGCAAACCTCCAACTGACAACTACTAAATCAAGGCTTAACATCCTTTGAGGATAGCTTAGCTTTATTTTCATTCTTTCCTGTTGCATATGAATTCTGTTTTCCTAAGACGTCTATTTTCTCCCACTGCTCTCAAGGAAAAAGAGGAGTGTAGAAGACTCACCCCAAAAATGTAACATTTACATTTTTTTCTTCTATTCTTGTATTTTTACCTCCAGTTTTACACTTTCCGTATTTCCTATGGAAATATGGACAAAATTCATAAAGTAATGCAATCATTCTTTTCTATTTTATCAAACAGGAAAAAATCCCTTTTAAAGTTAGTGACTTTCATAAATCTTAAGTAGCTTTCAATTCATTTGGACAATATTATTCAAACCTAGCATTACAACAACAACAACAACAACAACTAGCATTCCCTCTGAAGTAGAAGCCGATAGGACCAGGGAATTGAGTAGATCGTTAATTTAAGGTCAGAATGACCATGGCCTCAAATCAACATGAAGACAAACCTAATTAATTAGAGGCTAATCTAGGATTCATATAATTCAGCAATTTTTTAAAATATTTTTTTAAAGATTTTATTTATTTATTTGACAGAGAGAGAGATCACAAATAGGCAGAGAGGCAGGCAGAGAGAGGAGGAAGCAGGCTCCCTGCTGAGCAGAGAGCCCGTCCTGGGCCTCGATCCCAGGACCCTGAGATTATGACCTGAGCCGAAAGCAGAGGCTTTAACCCACTGAGCCACCCAGGCACCCTAAGTCAGCAATTTTTAAAAAGCTGTAGTTTTTGTTTTTAAAAGATTTTATTTATTTATTTGACAGAAAGAAACACAGCTAGAGAGTGAACACAAGGAGTTTGGAGAAGCAGGCTTCCCACTCAGCAGGGAGCCTGATGCGGGTCTACCCTGGGGCTCCAGGATCATGACCTGAGCCAAAGGCAGTTGCTTAACCAACTGAGCCACGCAGAGGTCCCCAAAAGCTGTTAGTTTTCTTCTATTTGCTAGTCACTATGAATCTAAAGATCTGCCAGGGCAACCCGATCCTGCAGGAAGCTAGACATACAAAAAATTGAGGCACTATAATAAGCACCGTTTAAAGGTACACATAAGGTGTTAGGAAAATATAAAATAGGGCAGGCACATTGATCACCATATACACATAGCTTAAGAAAACAATTTAGCTTGTCCCTAATTTTATTTACACATTAAATTTTATTTACACATTAAATGTTTAGAAATGCTTTTTATTAGTTTGGCTTTATATAGAAGGAACAGCCAAGACCAAGAGAGTAGAGTAAAGTATGAAGATAAAAATAAGAATAAAACTATTATACGGCACCTGGGTGGCTCAGAGGGTTAAACCTCTGCCTTCAGCTCAGGTCATATCAAGTCCCATCTTGGGCTCTCTGCTCAGCAGGGAGCCTGCTTCCCCCTCTTTCTCTGCCGGCCTCTCTGCCTATTTGCGATCTCTCTGTCAAATGAATAAATTAAATCTTAAAAAAAAAGAATAAGACTATTATTAAGTCTAACAAGCATTAATGTTTAACCTGTGCTGTCAACTCACAAAAGAAACTTTTTCTGAAAGAAAGAAAATGGACATCATGGAGAGGTAGGAAGGGTGAGTATCATCAGTTCTCTTTCTTTCACGGTTCAAAATTAGACCACAATTTCTAGAACTGCAAGATTTCTTTTTCTTTCTTTCTTTCTTTTTTTTTTCTTTTTTTTAAGATTTTATTTATTTGACAGGGAGAAGCACAGCTAGAGAGGGAACACAAGCAAGGGGAATGAGAGAGGGAGAAGCAGACTTCTGGCAGAGCAGGAAGCCTGATGCGGGACTCCATCCAGGGACTCCAGGATCATGACCTGAGCAGAAGGCAGACGCCCAACAACCGAGCCACTCAAGCACCCTGGAATTGTGAGATTTCTAGTAATGTTTTATAGATCAAGAGAGTACCTGACAGGAAAAGTATTAATGACACTATTTTACTGTTAGAGCACCCAAGGTCCATTAATTCAATCACCAGCTGAAGGTTAGAAAATGTAGCAAAATAAGTTTTAGATCAAAGGACTCCAAGTACAATGTTAATTAGTTAGGTAATCTGGATGTCTCAAAAATTAATAGAATGCAAATGATGACAATAACAGTAACTGGACTAATGGTGGTAGTGGTAACAGCAATTCCACTACTACTACTAGAATTACTACTACCATGACCTAACACTGAACACTTACATGTGGCAAGCACTACTGTTCCAAATGTTTTATATATGTATAGGCATACCTCGGAAATGTGCAGATTTGGCTCCAGTGCAATAAAACAAGTCAAATGAATTTCTGGTTTTCCAGTGTATGTAAAAGTTACATTCATACTATATTATAGTCTACTAAGCATTATGTCTTAAAAAAACCCATACATACCTTAATTTAAAACATCTTTTATTGCTAAAAATTGCTAACAATTATCTGAGCTTTCAGCAAATCCTAATAATCAATCACAGATCATCACAAAAAGAACGATGAAATCTGATATACTGCAAGAATTATCAAAACATTACACACAGACAGAAATGAGAAAATGCCGTTAGATAAAAAAAATAGTGCTGACAGACTTGCCCAGTGCAGGGTTGCCACAAACCACCAATTTGTAAGAAGTATAATATCGGGGTGCCTGGGTGGCTCAGAGGGTTAAGCCTCTGCCTTCAGCTCAGGTCATGATTTTAGGGTTCTGGGACCGAGTCCTGCATAGGGCTCTCTACTCAGCAGGGGGGGTCTGCTTCTCCCTCTTTCTCTGCCTCCTTCCCTGCCTATTTGGGATCTCTCTGTGAAATAAATAAATCTTTAAAAAAAAAAAGTGCAGTATCTGTGATACACAATAAAGTGAAGTGCAATAAAACAAGGTATTCCTGTGTTAAGTTACTGAATCATTGTATCAACTATGATGAACATATTCCTGGTTTATAAATAAGGAAACTAGGCAAGGAGAGGTTAAGCATCTTGCCCAAAATCACAACAGTATTAAGTATCGGAGGCAGAATTTGAACTCAGTCTAGCTCCAGAGCCCCGTACTCTTTTTTTTTTTTTTAAATCTTTTTTTTTTTTTTTAATTTTATTTATTTGACAGAGAGAAACACAGCCAGAGAGGGAACACTAGCAGGGGGAGTGAGAGAGGGAGAAGCAGGTTTCCCGCTGAGCAGGCAGCCTGATGTGGGACTCGATCCCAGGTCTCCGGGATCATTACCCGAGCCGAAGGCAGTCGCTTAACCAACTGAGCCACCCGGGCGTCCCAGAGAGCCCCATACTCTTAACCACTGTACTATCTAAATACAAATTAGTCTTACTAAATACTACTGGATATAGAAGTGTTTAGTATACAGAAGAACACTATGAAATAAAACATATTCTTTAGGGCGCCTGGGTGGCTCAGTTGGTTAAGCGCCTGCCTTCGGCTCAGGTCATGATCCCGGAGACCCGGGATCGAGCCCCACATCGGGCTCCCTGCTCGGCGGGAAGCCTGCTTCTCCCTCTCTCACTCCCCCTGCTTGTGTTCCCTCTCTGGCTGTGTTTCTCTCTGTCAAATAAATAAAATCTTTAAAAAAACAACAACAACAACAAAAAACATATTCTTTAGGAAATGTTTACAGAATTTTTAAGAAGTTGTATTTTCACATCTTATTTTATTAAAAGTGTTAATAAGTTAACATTTTATACAAAACACCAGAACATAATGTATCAGACCGTTTATTTTCATAATGGGCATCTCCTTAGATCTTTTTGGATATAAGTATCAATAATATTTGGATATACCATATCCAAATGATTAGGGATACAGGCTGTGAAAAAACTGGCTCTTGGTTAGAATCTTGGCTTAGTAGCTAGCTGTGCAATCTTGGTATGGGTTCCTTAATCTGTGTGATTCTCAGTGCAACCATAAAATGGAAATAACAGTGCCTACTTATAAAGAGACATCCAATGTTAGTTATTACCAAAAATGAGATGGTGCTGAAAGTTAGCAAGGTGCACTCAAAATATTTTGGCTACAGGCCTTTTTTATATTATCCAATTCAATCTTCAAAAAAACCTATGAGGTAGAAATAATGATTGCTAGTACAAAATACTATACTCTTTATGATGGGTGTTCAGAGTACTTCTTGAATAGCAGAAAATGCAGTGTGAAGCCAGGGTGCCTGGGTGGCTCATTTAGTTAAGTGGTTGACTCTTGATTTCCGCTCAGGCCAGGATTTCAGGGTTGGTCCTGGGATGGAGCCCTGCATCAAGGCTCTACCCTTAGTGGAGAGTTGGCTTAGGATTCCCTGGCTCCCTCTGCCCCTCCACCGGCTCATGCACATGGTGCATGCTTTCTCTCTCTCCAATAAATAAATAAATCTTAAAAAAGAAAAAAATAACAGTGTGAAATCGACAAATGCCATGGGCTGAGTACAGAAAAAAATGAATAATGTCTCCTTTATCAGTAGTCATTTTGGGAGGCTATAAAATTATTTCAACAATCCTGCCACAACTGAAGTTATTCGCCACACTAATTTTTTTCTAATTATAAAAATATGTCCACTTAGAAAATGTGAAGTAAGGGGCACCTGGGTGGCTCAGCTGTTAAGTGTCTGCCATTGGCACAGGTCATGATCCCAGGGTCCTGCGATTTAGTCCTGCATCGGGCTTCCTGCTCCGGGGGAAGCCTGATTCTGTCTCTCCCACTAACCCTGCTTGTGTTCCCTCTCTCACTGTGTCTCTGTCAAATAAATAAATAAAATCTTAAAAAAAAAAAAAAGAAAATCTGAAGTAAAACACAAAGGGACAAAAAGTTACTGAAAATCCCATCATTCAGACTTTATTCCCATTAATATTTTAGGATTCTTCTAGTTATTTTTTTCTACACAAATTATATAATTTAATTGAAATAGTGTATGTACTGCTTTGTATGTATTGTTTTTCATTGTATCATGAAAATGAAATGTTTATAACATAGGTCATGAAATTTTCTGAAACATGGTTTTAATGGCTATAGAACATAAAAGTTCCATTATTTATTTAATTAGTCCCTTGTTAAATGTAACCAGTTCCCTCTTTGTTAAAGTTTCCAATTTTTTTCCCTGGCCACTTTTTGTGAATTCTTTCAATTCAAGACAAAAATTCATCTTTTCAGGAGGGATGATTTTTGATATTAGCTTTACGCTAGTGTCAAATAAGATAACTTGTTAGCTAGGAAGTATTAAGTTATTAGTTTAACAATATTTGTTTTAGAGAAATTAACTTCTCAAACAGCTAATAAGTAGCAAGGCTGGGATTTGGTTCAAGAACCCAGTCTTCTATTCCATATTGCCTCCCTAACAACATCAACAACCCAACCAACACCACCAGCCAACAACACTAATAAAGTGTAGCTAACATTTTATCAATGTGGCAGGTATTATGATCCATTATTTTACCTATAAAGAACACCTACTATTAGTCCAACTTAGTTTATTCTGTTTATATGTATTTATACTTATATGTGCCTTTACTCACTGTGGTCTTTGTACTTATAATATCCATCTCTTTTCTACTTATATAAGGTTATAGGTCAGTGTTCTGGCAAGTCCCATGTTTTCTTTCTATAAAGTCTTTTCCAACATTCCCATGTCATACTGCTTTATTGGAACTCATAAAAAGTTGAATCAAGTGTTAAGCATTACAAAGAAAAGTAGTGATAACATTTTGGGCAAACCAATTAACCTCTGTATACTTCAATTCTTTGCAGACTGAGAGGGATGGACTAGAATAGCAGTCCTCAAATAGTAGCACAGATCAGAATCATGTGGAGCTCTTATTAAAGCACAATGCTGAGCTCCACTCCCACTGTTTCTGAATCAGAAATGGGAGAGCAGGTGTAAGATTTACACAGCCAAGAAGTTCCAAGGGATGTTGCTACTGTTGGGTCAGAAGTCACATTTCTGAGAATCACTAGGTCACACCAAGTCAAGTCCCTGAAAGCCAAGAGTAAAGGGAATGCTCTTTATTCTGGTTTAAAAAGAAAAGAAAAGAAAATTTTCAGTAACAGTTGGAACATTTAATAAACCTTTGTTAAGAGGTGGCTTGGGCAGCAATGTGCATATAAGAAACTAGGATACAATAAAAAGACTCCTTCAATAATGGCAATAAACCAGAAAGCCCTGGATTAAGGTGGCAGTAGTAAAGAAGACAAAAAAACAAAAAAACCTCCCCAAACGATGGCTCAGTCACTCTGGTGAAGTTTGTGCCATTATCCAAGGGAAAGCTGTATGTATACATACTGCTATTATCTAGAAACACAACATGAAATCAGGAATCATTTTTTGCCACAGTAAAATCATTTTATTATCAATGGGGATTTAGGGGTGCCTGGGTGGCTCAGTTGGTTGGGCGACTGCCTTCAGTTCAGGTCATGATCCCAGAGACCCGGGATTGGGCCCCACATCGGGCTCCCTGCTCAGCGGGAAGCCTGCTTCTTCTTCTTGCATTCCCCCTGCTTGTGTTCCCTCTCTAGCTGTGTTTCTCTAAATTTTTTTTTTTTTAAAAAAGGGGGAATGTAATGTTCAAGATACTTCCTTAATACATGTCAATTTCAAACTTTTTTTTTTTTTTTAAAGATTTTATTTATTCGACAGACAGAAACACAGCCAGAGAGGGAACACAAGCAGGGGGAGTGAGAGAGGGAGAAGCAGGCTTCCCGCCGAGCAGGGAGCCCGATGTGGGGCTCGATCCCGGGTCTCTGGGATCAAGACCTGAGCTGAAGGCAGTCGCTTAACCAACTGAGCCACCCAGGCGCCCCGACTTCAAACTTTTAAAAAAATGTATTTTATTTATTTGACAGAGCAAGAGGGAGAGAGAAGGAGCATGCATGTGCACAAGTAGGGGAAGTGGCAGGTAGAGGGAGAGGGAGAAGACTCCCTTCTGAGCAGGGAGCCTGATGTGGGCTCCAATCCAGGGCCTTGAGATCATGACCTGAGCTGAAGATAGAGGCTTAGCCAACTGAGCCACCCAGGAGCCCCAACTTCAAACTTTTAAAAAAGATTTAATTAATTTATTTTAGAGAGAGAGAGTGCATGCCTGTGTGACAGCGAGCAGGGGGAGGGGCAAAAGGAGAGGGTGCAGATCTCAAGCTGACTCTGAGCTCTACATAGGGCTCAATCTCAGTACGCTGAGATTGTGATTTGAACTGAAACCAAAAGTGGGATGTTGAACTGACTGGGCCACCCAGTTAAAACCTGGGGGAAAATGGCAGAGTAGGTAGACTCATTTTATCTCCAAGGCTCCTCAACATTAGTAGGGAAACAAAAAGATATAAAGCACTAAACAGACGGAACAGGGTAAAGCCATCAGTACACAAGAGATTTCAATGGACTTCTAGAAGACACAAACATAAACAAGTATTGACTACAGCAGCAAAACAGAGAAAGCTACTACCTATGAAAGCATGTTACCTACGAAAGGCTACAACAGAAGAAGGAGATGTCAAATTCTCTCAAAACCTCAGAGGAGCTCTAAATTCTGTAAAATCCAAGTAGAGTAAAGGACAATCGTGGTATATGGATCTGAAAGCAACAACATTCATTATAGATCAATAAAAGGGAGTCAAGTCGTCTCATCCAATCACCAAACAAGAGTGAAGGTAAAGAAATTTCCAGACATTCCAAGACTTACAAAGTAGGTCTCCTATATAACTTTTCTTAGGAAGTGACTTGGATGATATATTTCAACAAAACTTGAAAATGATACTTTCAACAAAACAACAAAAGATGATGACATAGGATCCAGAAATTAATGAGGTCATCATAGTAAAGCAACAAAGGGAAGAAATTCCAAGATAAAGGGTATGAAGCAGGCCCAAAGAAACTACAGACTGGAATAAAACTCCAAAGAGCTGCAGGAGTAAAATTTCCTAATTTCATAGAGTAAATTAATAGGTTAAAGAATAAGAAGCTTAGAAGAATAACTTTAAGACATGATCAAGGCAAAGGTGAAATGTAAAGAAGACTCCTCTTGAACAGTCAGGAATGGTCTCTTTTGAGAGGCCTAAGAATAATAATAGTATTAATACCTCCATATTCATAGTAAGATGAACACTGTTACTTTTCAACACCTAGAATCAACCTACGTACAGATCACTGAAAAATACTGTACTAACAATATGATAAATATGTTCTCAGTGCAGACTGAGATTGATAACTACAATGCAGAGCTAAAACAGCTTAGTGGTGAAGTCAAGAACCATGAGTATCCATCCTCATCTTAAAGAAGAGGGAATCTTCAGATACTATTCTTAGTTGAGGAAATGTAAAATTAAGCTTTAAGTAGATGTTTTAAATTTATATTGAGTTGAGATAGGTGGCAGAAATGCTGTAAGTAAACCAACACAGCAGATATCAACAATGTTCAAATTTGATGGAGAAATAGTAGAAAAAGATTTGATCAGCCAGGAGCCCCTGGGTGGCTCAGTCAGTTGGGTTTCGGCCTCCGGCTCAGGTATCTCATCAGCAGGGAGTCTGCTTCTCCCTCTCCATCTGTCTGTCCTCCAGCCCATGCTCTCTCTCTCACCCTAGCACTCTCTCAAATAAATAAAACCTTAAAAAAAAAAAAAAGATTTGATCAGCCAAAGTAGACATCATGCTGCTTATGCATAAAAACTCATTAACTTTGGGCGCCTGGGTGGCTTAGTGGGTAAAAAGCCTCTGCCTTCGGATCAGGTCATGATCTCAGGGTCCTGGGATCGAGGCCTGCATCAGGCTCTCTGCTCAGTGGTGAGCCTGCTTCCTCCTCTCTCTCTGCCTGCCTCTCTGCCTACTTGTGATCTCTCTTTCTGTCAAATAAAAATCTAAAAAAAACCCAAAAACAACTCATCAACTTTACTCCAAGTTCACTGTTCAGGATTCATTTATCTTTACTCTGCACAGTTTTTTAAATTAAGACATCAGATTTCTAAGTCTTCATACCAGTTGTGCATAAAGATTTCTTATCTAAGGATTACATAAACAATGTATAAATTCTCCCAGTCAATAGAGAACATGCCACTTCTTTGGAGAGAAAAGCCATACACATCAATTAATGAACAAACTCCCTCTCTCCCTCTCAATGTGCCAGAGTACCAGATCGTGTCTGACAATTAGAGACCATGAATATAAAATAAAATGCTATTTCTGTAGTGCAAATGGTTTATATAAAAGAAACTATAGATAAGCCGTAAAAACAAAAGTAAATGTAACTCAGAATCACAGGGACAGATTTCATGAAATGGACATAGGCGGGGCTTGAGGGTAAGATATAGGCAGAATATGAAAGAAGAAAAACTAGGTCTTGAGAAAGGGACATTAAAAAAAAAAAAGTTTAAGTCCAGTGAGGCTGTCTTACTCAGGAGCTTTCATGGGAAGACAAAGGAAGCTAGAGGAAAACATCTTCAGGAACCCAGAGGCACTGAATGAATATGCAAGAGTGGCAGAGGTAAGAGTACATAATATTTTAAAATTTTCATTTTTTATTTAAATTCAATTAACTAACATTTATTATTAGTTTTAGAGGTAGAGGTCAGTGATTCATCAGTCTTATATAATACCCAGTGCTCATTACCATCATGTGACCTCCTAAATGTCCATCATCCACTTAGCCCATTCCCCCATGACCTGCCTCCTCCAGCAACCCTCAGTTTGTTTCCTATGATTAAGAGTGTCTGGGCGCCGGAGGTGGCTCAGTGGGTTGAGCCTCTGCCTTCGGCTCGGCTCAGGTCATGATTCCAGGGTCCTGGGATTGAGGCCGACGTCGAGCCTGCTTCCTCCTCTCTCTCTGCCTGCCTCTCTGCCTACTTGTGATCTGTCAAATAAGTGAATAAAATCTTAAAAAAAAAAAAAAAAGTCTCTTATGATTTGTCTCCCCCTCTGACAAATATTTTTCAGTAAGCTTATTTCCAGGGGCACCTGGGTGGCTCAGTTGGTTAAGCGACTGCCTTCGGCTCAGGTCATGATCCCGGAGACCCCGGATCGAGCCCTGCTTCGGGCTCCCTGCTCAGGGGGAAGCCTGCTTCTCCCTCTCTAACTCCCCCTGCTTGTGTTCTCTCTCTGTGTTTCTCTCTGTCAAATAAATAAAATATTTTTTTTAAAAAAGCTTATTTCCAAAATTACAAAGTAAAGAGCCTCAGCACCAGAAATACAGGAATCATCACAAGGCAGCTCATGCAGATTAAAAAAAACCAAAAAACTCTCCACTACTTTTGTGCTTTATATGGGTAAACAGGAAAAATATATATTTATATCTACCTACAAGTTTTACCACAACAGACGAGATCATATTAAGGAACAGTAGATGGCGCCAAAATATTATTTTTTTTACACTACTACCGTGAATCAATTATAGAACCAAAGGAAAAAAACTTCGTATTACAACTGAAGAATATTTGTTTTAAAGATTTTATTTATTTATTTAACAGAGAGAAACAGAGCTAGAGAGGGAAAACAAGCAGGGGCTCCCAGCTCCACGGGGAGTCTGCCTCTCCCTCTGACCTTCTCCCTTCTCATGCTCTCTCTCAATAAATAAGTAAAATAAAAATCTTTAAAGGGGAAATACCACCATAAAATATATCCACTCATCTCAAGATCATCTAGAATTCAAAATATTAAAATACAAAAAAAAAAAAAAAAAAAAAAAAAAAAAAAAAAAAAAAAAAAAAAAAAAAAAAAAAAAAAAAAAAAAAAAAAAAAAAACCACCTGGAGATTTGGGGAACAACTTGTGTCAATATCAATGATTCACTCTGATGATGTCTGGGTTAAGATTAAACTACTTTGCACTGATTGGGATTAGAAGAGAGGCAGTGAAACTTGGCAAGATTTAAAAGTAATAGCCTCTGGATGATTTACACAGAGGAAAAACAGAACATTTTCATAAATTTATAAATGGATGAAACCTCAAGAAAGATTGTGGTTCATTTTTCTGTATACAAACAGCTAAAGCTTTACTGTGCCTTTTTATCAGTAGCCCTCAAAGAAAGTGTTTTCATAGCTTCTTCAGGATAGCTCAGGGTTATACCCTTCAATACCAAAACAGAATTTCAATTTTACCATTAAAAAAAAAATTTTTTTTTAAAGATTTTACTTATTTGTTAAAGAAGAGAGAGAGAGAGAGAGAATAAGCAGGGGGAGCAGCAGGCCGAGGGAGAAGTAGGCTCTCTACTGAGCAAGGAGCCCCACGTGGGACTTGATCCCAGGACCGTGGGAACATGATCTGAGCAGACACTTAACCAACTGAGGCACCCAGGCGTCCCCAGGAATTTTAATTTTAATCATTTTGATTGAAAACACTTAAGTATATTACCTTATTTTGTTTTTAAAACAATGTCCTTAAAATAACACTGATAATTATAAATAATCATTAGAATCATTAAATAAGCTTACTGTTTTATAATATGATGAGACTCTGAAGACCCATTTATGAGTACAAAGCGATTTTCTAGAACAAATTGACCTAAACTGATGGGTTTCTTATGTTACTCCTATAGTTTACAGATTTTTTTCCCTCCCTTTCTTGCTATCATCTGTTCTGTCACTTCTTCCAAGCTGTCTACTAGATTAACTATAGACTTCTATTTTTTCTGATTAAACCAAAATAATAGCTTGCTGGACTATCTGCTTTTTAAAGATTATTTATGAGAGAAAGAGAGAGAGAGAGAGAGAGAGAGAGAGAGCGCGAGCGCAGGGGAGGAAATACAAGCAGAAGGAGTGGGAGTGGGAGAGGGAGAGGGAGAGGGAGAGGGAGAAGCAGGCTTCCCGCTGAGCAGGGAGCCCAACTTGGGGCTTGATCCCAGGACCTCAGGACCACAACCTGAGCCCAAGGCAGATACCTAATGACTGAGACACCCAGGTGCCCCAGACATACTTATTTAAATAATAAGAGTGAACAGGCACTGAACAGGAGTTTAAGGAAAGCTTTCTAAGAATAAAGTACATGAGTATTAAAACTATGTGATGCAGGGGCGCTTGGGTGGCTCAGTTGGTAAGCAACTGCCTCTGGCTCAGGTCATGATCCCGGAGTCCAGAGATCAAACCCCTCATCAGGCTCCCTGCTTGGCAGAAAGTCTGCTTCTCCCTCTCTCACTCACCCTGCTTGTGATCCCTCTCTAGCTGTGTTTCTGTAAAATAAATAAATAAAATCTTTAAAACAAAGACAAAACAAACTATGTGCTGCTGCTCAAACTCTTTATTGCTTTTGCCTCCTAGCGTTAAGATAAATGAGACTATTTGGCAGCTTTATTCCAAAAAGTTAACATACTTATTTTTATTGTTGCACTCTGAGTGGTTAACTCGTGTGTCAGAGAGCACACAGCCAAAGGATCTCTAACAACAGCCTCGACTTTAGAATTGTATACTTCACATGAAGGGTTAATAAATTTATTTATTTATTTATTTTAAAGATTTTTTAAAATTTATTTGACAGAAACACAACTAGAGAGGGAACACAAGCAGGGGGAGTGAAAGAGGGAGAAGCAGGCTTCCCACTGAGCAGGGAGCCTGATGTGGGACTCGATCCTGGTCTCCGGGATCATGACCTGAGCCGAAGGCAGTTGCTTAACCAACTGAGCCACCCAGGCACCCCTAAATTTATTTTTTAAAAAAGATTTTATTTATTTATTTGACAGAGAGAGAGATCACAAATAGGCAGAGAGAGAGGTGGAAGCAGGCTCCCTGCTGAGCAGAGAGCCCTGATGTGGGACTCAATCCCAGGATCCTGAGATCATGACCTGAGCGAAAGCAGAGGGTTAACCCTCTAAGCCACCCAGGTGACCCGAATGGTTAATAAATTTAAATGACAATTATGAATATGCATTTCCTATCCTAATCCCCAATTAACAATTACTTTACTCTAGAGCCTTAACTAAAGCTAACCAAACTCGGCCTCTTCAGCAGAAGCCAAGATGATAAATTATACCAAACTAACCTTTGTTCCACTGGAAAATGGAAAAATGATTAGGTTTTCCTCCCTTATTATTTTTTGAACTGGGAAGTGTAGCCGTACTCAAAATTGGTTATGTACTAAATCACCTGTAGCTCTTGTAAAAACAAATATATCCACAATTCACTCCTATGAAGTGGACATTGTGACTGACTTCATAATATCCATTCCACCACATATGAATAGTCTGGTTATTTATGGTAATTCCATACTCCTCAAGGAGGAGCAGGCCTAAGCCAGTCTGGCTCAGTGAGACACAAGAAGTAGCTTGCTTTTTTGGCTGCTGAGTAAGAGAGGTCCTTCTCTCTTTTCTTCTAGTAGATAAATGCTGCATTTTTTATGGCAGATAGCCATAGGTCCTTGCAGAGAACTGGAGACAAAATCTGTCATTTGAGGTAAACTTTCTTATTGTTTAAGCCAGTTTGAATGAGATTTACGTTACACTCAAAAGCATTTTGAAAGTTGAATAAGTCCTACTGTTCTTGATACACAACCAAGGCTGAAAGGCACAGGGTTACAGAATTAGCAATCAGAAAATCAAAAAGAATTAAACAAAGTGGAGTCATGTCAAAAACTGGGAAAACTGGGAAAAAAAGACAACAGTAAGAATCCAAACCTCACCTGTAGTGATTATCATAGTATCAGGGCTACCAATACTGTTTAATAACTAAAACAAGTCTAATCCAAAGACTTATATTAGCTTCAAATACAATGTTTCCCACCCTGCCTACAAACCTACTGCAATACAGAAAATAAAACCAAAATACTCTTGGTAAACTGCTCAATATGAAACTGTTTGAAGGTTAAAATGCTGCAGATTTGTTAGTAACACAGGAAAGCAAGTGAGCTAATTATTAAATTGACAATTTTTTATACTTTTTTGGGTCAAGAATAAATCACTAACTGATTTTATAGGTGTTCTGCTTTAAGGCTAATAAAGAACAGAATTAAATGAGAATATACCTTCATTTCCACATTTTTTTTTTTTTTTAAAGATTTTATTTATTTATTTGAGAGAGAAACACAGCTAGAGAGGGAACACAAGCAGGGGGAGTGAGAGAGGGAGAAGCAGGCTTCCCGCCGAGCAGGTAGCCCGATGTGGGGCTCGATCCCGGGTCTCCAGGATCATGACCTGAGCTGAAGGCAGTCGCTTAACCAACTGAGCCACCCAGGCGCCCCTTTTTCCACATTTTTTAAAAAAGATTTTATCTGTTTATTTGAGAGAGAGAAGAGGCAGAAGGGCAGAGGAGAGGAAGAAGCAGACTCCCTGCTGAGCAGGAAGCCCGATGATGCAGGGATCTGATACAGGACAGTCCCAGGACCCTGGGATCATGACCTAAGACACCCAGGCACCCCTCCACAAATGTTTTTAGTAGCTCATTTACATGGCTCTGAAATAATACAGTTACAGAAAACTTAAGGGAAACCTACAATCAAATTATTGACAGCATTACTTTTAAAAAGAGTTCAAAAAAGGGTCTATATATAGATCTTACTTTATGAAGCACCCAAGTTATAATTTTATTTCAAAGTTTCACAGTTTTCATTAGAGCTGGTACTTTGGGATTGCGATACAAAATTTTCAAAGCTATTGGTTGACTTTGAGGAAATATACCACGTTTTATTGGAGCATAAAGATAAACCTAAAGCTGGATATATGTGTTTTTTTTTTCTTATGTATGTACAAAGAAAACATCTGGGTATTCTTTATTTTAACCTATATGAAGTTTTCCTAACCTGTAAATGAATACAAGAACCAATACAGCTTACTGTCATATATGTTTATGAAGCAGTATCTGGTACACAATAAGCACTCAATAAAAACCTATGAATAAACAATTTGAAACAAAAACTGATTACACCATTATCAGAAAAAGTGCTTATTAGCCCAAATGTAGTCACTTTGTCTGTGACAGACCCTAGACTTTTAGTGAAGCAGATGACCATCTAGAACATGCCCCTACTTCTCACCCTCCCCTACCACAGAGTTGGCCATCTGATGTGGTTTTAGCCAATATGACATTAGCAGATATGTCCTATCCAACTCCTGAGATATGTTCTAAAAGGAAGAATGAGAGTCCTTCTTCACACTTTCTGCTATGTAGAATGTCAGAACATAGCAAGTATTTTGAAGCATAAACGTATGTTTAAGGACAAAGGAGTAAATAAAACAGAAGTCTAGGTCCATAATGTCATGGTGGAGCCTTCATACTAATAATCCCCTAGACTTTAATCATAATAGCAAGGAATAAACTTCTATCTTTTTAGACAACTATTGCCTTGGGTTTCCTGTCACTCTGACAAATTTAAAAAAATTTTTTTTAAAGATTTTTATTAGGGGCGCCTGGGTGGCTCAGTTGGTTAAGCGACTGCCTTCAGCTCAGGTCATGATCCCGGAGACCTGGGATCGAGTCCCACATCAGGCTCCTTGTTGGGCGGGAAGCCTGCTTCTCCCTCTCTCACTCCCCCTGCTTGTGTTCCCTCTCTGGCTGTGTTCCTCTCTGTCAAATAAATAAAATCTTAAAAAAAAAAAAGATATTTTAGTATTTAATATCTTATAGTCATTACATTATTTATTTATGCGACTAGATAGTGCAGCAATAGCCATGAACTCCATGCACTAAAGAAATAATCTTGGGGCGCCTGGGTGGCTCAGTTGGTTAAGCGACTGCCTTCGGCTCAGGTCATGGTCCCGGAGAACCGGGATCAAGTCCCACATCGGGCTCCCTGCTGGGCGGGAGGCCTGCCTCTCCCTCTCTCACTCCCTCCTGCTTGTGTTCCCTCTCTGGCTATGTTTCTCTCTGTCAAATAAATAAAATCTTTTTTTTTCTTTTTTATTAAAAAATAAAAAATAAAAAAACAAAAAATAAAAATAAAACTTAAAAAAAAGAAAAGAAAAAGACATTAGTGGAAACAACACAGACTATTAGAGTCAACAGAACTTGTTCAAATCCCAGCTGTTACTTAGCCATATGATCTTGGCACAGTACCTCACTCAAGTCTCAGTTTCCACAACTGTAGAAATGGCAGAAAAAAATTTACATTTTAGAATTACTATGAGGATTAAATATAATGAAGGAATGAGGAAGCAAAAAGAATACAAATTTCAGCCAAGTGCTAAGGAAAATATTAGCTGGGATTTCTCAAATGGTATTTTAAGACCTAAAAATAATGTAAAAGTAGCTAATTTAAACATGTTCTTTATTTCATCTTTTGTAACATATAACTCCTATAAACTATGGATGTTGTATTACATGATATCTAAGGGTTCTTCCAGCTCTAAAATTACACCACAAAATTACGTTATGTCACAAATATCTATAACCTATCCTGCAAGTTTGCTTAAAAAATTTCAGCTCCATTGTACTCTGGAAGAGAAAAATATACATACATAACCTCTTTTTTTTTTTTTTTAAGATTTTATTTATTTGACAGCGAGAAACACAGCGAGAGAGGGAACACAAGCAGGGGGAGTGAGAGAGGGAGAAGCAGGCTTCCCGCTGAGCAGGGAGCCCGATGTGGGGCTCAATCCCGGGTCTCCGGGACCATGACCTGAGCCGAAGGCAGTTGCTTAACCAACTGAGCCACCCAGGCGCCGCCCCCCCCCCCTTTTTTAAGATTTTATTTACTTGTGTGACAGAGAGAAACACAGCTAGAGAGGGAATACATGCAGTGGGAGTGAGAGAGGGAGAAGCAGGCTTCCCGCCAAGCAGACAGCCTGATGTGGGGCTTGATTCTGGGTCTCCTGGGATCATGACCTGAGTCGAAAGCAGATGCTTAATGACTGAGCCACCCAGGCACCCTGCACACACACCTCTTTGATAACAAGCCGGATTAATCATGATAGGCCTTGATCATCTTCAGACCATTTTTATGTACACAACACAGTGCTAACTATGCAAAATGTTTTGTGATCTCTGGCATTTTTAGTGTGTACTCTCTAAGTTGCAATTTCTAAGACTGGAGGCCTTTGATGACACAACTTATAAATAAGTAAGAGTTACCCTGAAGACTAAAAATTTTCTAATAGCTTGCAGGTTATAAATTTTCTTTAGCATAGCTACCTTTAACTGCTTTAATTAATAAGTTAATTATATTCTTTCTCCATTTTACTGGTATAATATATCTGGTATAATATATATCTGTCAGATAGGCTAACTGCAGTAATGAACAACTCCAAAAATCTCTGACTTAAAATAACAAATTTAGGGGTCCCTGCGTGGGTCAGTCAGTTAAGTGACTAACTCTTCATTTTTGCTAAGGTCCACTCAGGGTTGTGAGATAGAGAGCCCTGCATCAGGTTCTGCATGGAGCCTGCTTTAGATTCTCTCTCTCCCTTTGACCTCCCCCCCAACCCTGTCCCTCCACCCCCTAACTGGCTTGCTTACATGTATGTAGCTCTCTCAAAAAATAAAATAAAATAACAGACTTATCTCTTGCTCACTTTACATGTCTATCATTGGCTGGCGGAGAGCTCTGTTCTATATAATTATTCTCTTCTGGATCTCAGACTATGGAGTAGCTACTCTCTGAAATACTGCTAGTGGCAGCAGCAGTAGGAAAGAGAGATCATACTGGCAATTAAATAACAGGCCTGGAAATGACACACTCATTTCCATTCACAACTCTTTGACCAGAACTGTTGACATGGTCCAATGACAGAAGGTTAGGAAATGCCAGATGGAGGAGAGCCAAAAATATTTAGTAACTGGTATAAATAACTACCCCCAAGTGCCCAGCCTAATTACACAGAGAGAGGTTAAACAAATGTTTTTTAGTAATAGACTTGAAAAATTATTACTTCTAATAGTTCTATCATCACTGAACAAAATTAGGACCTTAACAAACCACACTGAAGTTACAACATTCTTTTTACTGAAACTACAAGAGTCTCTACAAGAATCCATAGCAAATACTTTAATAAAGAATTAAAAAAAAAAACCCAACAACTGATAAGCATGTCTATATATCTGTACCTATGTAAACAGATAAACACATATTCTCCTAAAGACATACTATAGTTTGGGGGAAAGAGAGATGGCAATGATAGTCCAAATAACATTTAATTTATCCTAAACAGTGTTAGCTTCCCATGGTATAATCAGAAGCCATAAAAACAAAATTTTTAAAAAGGTTCTGTACAGGGACAGACACCTGGGTGGTTTAGTTGCTAAGCGGGGAGCCTGCTTCTCCCCTGGCCCGCCACTCTCCCCTGCTTGTGTTCTTTCTCTGACAAATAAAATCTTTATTAAAAAAAAGATCCCATACATGGGTAAGTTAGCAAGCATCATAAACTTAAATGTTATGTACATCACAGGTAAAGAAAATGAGTGAAGTTCAACAGTAAGAAATGGTAGGGAAATAAAGACAATTGGAGAATTTATGGTTCATGCAATCCTCACCCAGTGCTAAACCCTGGCCAACTGCTGCCATGTTAGAATTCAACCCAGTGATCTCAGATGATCTGAAATGTTAAAGGAACCTAGGAATCAAGATTATGTGAAATTCACATTTAAAATGTTGGATCCAACTGAATTTTTTTTAGGAGTACTGAGAACAAATAAAATATTCTGTTGGGCCAGATCAGTTTGCTGGCTGCAAATCTGAAACTTCTAGGCTAGGCAAAGTCAAAGCCCTTTTGTGCACATATCTTTTGTGAAGCTGCCCAATTCTTGACTGTTGTCTCATAGGCATCTTAAGAAAAAAATAAACCCTTATTTTATTGAAGGGATGTTGAAGTAAACTAGGAATCTGTCAAAAGAAACCTGAAATACCTTATGCATTTCCGTTTTTGAACTTTTTAAAATACATAAATGTAAAAATTACTATAAGCATTTTTAGCAGAAGCTCCTAAAGTATAGTTTAATGTTAAAAAGTTAAAATGTGGCTCAGTGGGTAAAGCCTCTGCTTTTGGCTCAGGTCATGATCTCAGGGTCCTGGGATGGAGGCCCAATAGGGCTTTCTGCTCAGCGGGGAACCTGCTTCCTCCTCTCTCTGCCTGCCTCTGCTTACTTGTGATCTCTCTGTCAAAAACAAAACAAAACAAACAAATAAAAAACACACTTAAAAAAAAAGTTAAAATGTTAAGTTTTAATGTTAAAAAGTTAAAAGTTTAATAAAGTCAAGGCATGAAGAGTTAGTTCTTTTGCAGGGATTAAACAAAGAGAACCAACAGACTTATATCCAAAAATCATCTTCCAAGCCCAACTAAAGAGTTTTAGATTTTTCTGAAGTATTATTCTTCAAATACAGCACTATACTATAGAACACCAACAGACATGACTTTGGGTTGTTTTGGGAGTAAAAAATTGTTGTAAAGTCATAGATATGCCACAGTACATCCTAATAATGACGGATAGGGAAGCATTTATGAGGTTGCTTATCTGGATCTATATGACTTTTGCTTCACTTAGCACTGTTTAAATTAAAAACTCCCAGCTCATTACAACTTTAGCGTTATGCTGAAGATACTGTTATACCGCTGTAACGATTAATAAGCCTATGGAAACAGCTTCTTTTTTTCCTTTAGTCCTTCTTGGAGAGAGAAAAGTGCTATGTAGAAAAAAAATTACATATATCGGCAGTCTCTGAGTTTCAAGTTTTTATTGAGAAACAACTTCCACATATTTGTATTTACTCCATATATTATAAATTATATAGTTTATATAGATTATAAATATGCTATATATTATAAATGTTTATATTCTGCTGTTATCACTCCTAGACAGATTTCAAATTTTTAAACTTCAACTGATAAAGACTGAGTTACACAAGACAGATCTTGCTAGCCAGTAAACTTTAGCAGGTGTCACCTTATGGTCCATAAATAAATATTTGATTATTTTATTATTTTACAGCATTCAGAGAAATGTAAATGGCAAATGGACACAGAACAAAGATGGAAAAAAGAGAAGACCAAGGTGGGCGCCTAAGTGGCTCAGTTGGTTAAGTGTCTGCCTCCTGCTAAGGTCATGATCCCAGGGTCTTAGGATCCCTGCTCAGCGGGGAACCAGCTTCTTCCTCCCTCAACGACCCTCCCCTCTCCTCCTGCTCTCACTTGCTCTGATATAAAATAAATAAATAGAATAAAAAAACAACAAAAAAAGAGGAGACTGAGGATTTATATTTAATGTGTAAAAGGTTATCAGTAATAATTATCACTCTCTGTACCTTTTATCTAATTTAGGTTTCTTCACAGCATTTATCCTATCACCTAACATCACTTATCATTTATCTTACATTAGACTATAAACCCCATACAAACAGGACTCTGGTTTGTACACTGCTAAACCATTAATGCCTAGGTTCCTGGTAATATGGTGGATGCTTGGTATCTGTTCAATGAATATACGGACTACTTCTTTCTTCTTTTTAACTGGTTGGAAGTGACAGGTTACATAAAGAGGTTTTCCAGGGGCATCTGTGTGGCTCCATTGGTTAAACAGCTGCCTTCAGCTCAGGTCCTGATCCCAGGGTCCTGGAATCAAGCCCTGCATTGTCAGGCTCCCTGATCAGCAGGAAGCCTGCTTCTCCCTCTCCCTCTGCCTGTCCGTCTGCCTTGTGCTGTCAAATAAATAAAAAAACCTTAAAATTAAAAAAAAAAAGTTTTCCAGTATTAAACTGATTTTGCATTTCTGGTATTAACCCCACTTGATTGTGATGTTTTCCTTCATTAACATAAGCTGGCTTTAATTTGTTAATGTTTTAAGATTTTTGCATCCCTATTCATAAGATTAAGTTACTAAGTTGTATCTTTTCTTGCACTGTCTTTGGCTACTTTAGGTATCAAAAAAAAATTTTTTTTTTTAAAGATTTTTTTTTATTTGGCAGAGAGAAACATAGCAAGAGAGGGAACACAAGCAGGGGGAGTGAGAGAGGGAGAAGCAGGATTCCTACCGAGCAGGGAGCCCCATGTGGGACTCAATCCCGGGTCTCCGGGATCATGACCTGAGCCGAAGGCAGTCGCTTAACCAACTGAGCCACCCAGGCACCCCGGTATCAAATATTTTTGTATTATTTCCCTTCTATTTGCAGTATAAATGCTCTACAAATTTGGTGAGGAAGCTGGTACATGCAAATTTGTTTTCTACTGAGTGTTTATGGATGATTAACTTATTACTGTTATGTATTTCTAAGGTTAATTTGGCAAATGACATTTTTCTAAAAAAATATGCCATCTAAGATTCAAATTTATTGACAAAATATTCATGGAGTTATCCTAGGAGTCTTAAAATTCTTTTTCTATCATCTACTAGTCATTTTTTTTTTTAAGATTTATTTGAGAAAGAGTGAGAGGGAGAGAGAAGGGAGGGGCGGGAGAGGAAAAAGCTGACTCTCAGATGAGTAGGAACCAAATGCAGGACTCAATTCTAGGACCCTGAGATTATGACCTGAGATGTAGGCAGATGCTTAACTGACTGAGTCACCCAAGTGCCCCTACTGTCCACTTCTTTATACTGATTCCATTATTTGTCTTCAATTTTATTAATTTCTACTTTATATATATTTTTATTGTTTGTCTTTGGTTTAGTCTTTTGTTATTTTACTATTTCAAGAGTTGAAGACTTAATTATTTTATATCCAATCTTTTAAAATATCACTCTTTTATTTTATTTATTTATTTTTTAAAGATTTTATTTATTTGACAGAGAGAAACACAGCCAGAGAGGGAACACAAGCAGGGGGAGTGAGAGAGGGAGAAGCAGGCTTCCCGCAGAGCAGGGAGCCCGATGTGGGACTCGATCCCGGATCTCCGGGATCATGCCCTGAGCCGAAGGCAGTTGCTTAACCAACTGAGCCACCCAGGTGTCCCAAAATATCACTCTTTTAAGCCAACAAAGGTCTCTCTTCATATTAGTTACAATCTTTAAATTCTGACATGCAGTGTTTCTGTGTCAGAGTTCTAGTATTTTGTAATGTCTAATATATTTTCTTTTTTTTAAAAAAGATTTTATTTATTCGTTTGACAGAGAGATCACAAGTAGGCAGAGAGGCAGGCAGAGAGAGAGGAGGAAGCAGGCTCCCCACTGAGCAGAGAGCCAGATGCAGGCCTGATCCCAGGACCCTGAGATCATGACCTGAGCTGAAGGCAGAGGTTTAACCCACTAAGCCACCCAGGCGCCCTAATATATTTTCTCTTATCTCATTAAGTACTATAGTTAGTTCTCAGAAGTTGTCTAAATGTAATTTTTAAGCTCATTATTGTTGATTTCTCATTTAATTACAATAAGGTCCAAGAACATGCTCTAAATGACACTGATTCTATGAAAACTGATAAAATTTCCACTGTGACTTAATACAGATTGAGCTTTTATAACTTGTACTTTATGTTTGAAAACAGGTATGTGTTCTAATCATGAGCATGTGCTTGCATGTATACAGGGTTCTATATCTCAAGTAAAGCTTGTCAATTTTGTTCTTCTGTATCTTAAATTGGTCTCTGTGGACTTGTCTCCTTTTCTGTATTTTTCGCTTTATGTTCTTCATGCATGTCAAGACTATTACACTTTATTCTATATTTCACTTTCTGACAGTGTGCCTAAATAATGAATTCTAAGGCAGAAATAATTTTTTCTTCATAAATGTGAAGGCAAATGCTCAGGTGTCTTTCAGTTTTGTTTTTGAGAAGTCCAATGATATTCTCAGATGTGCTATTCACTGGTATGTGACTCCTTTCTTCCAGAAGCTTTTAAGTTTTTCTCTTTATTCCTGGATGCCCTGAAATTTCATCATGGTATATACCACAATGTGGGCCTTTTATCATTCACTCTCATGATTGTGTGGTGGACCCTTTAATTTGCAAATTCAGCCCTTTATTTCTGAGAAATTTTCTTAAAGTACTTCTTTAAATTATTTCCTCTCAATTTTCTTTTTCTGGAACTCCTAATACTTTAGAGATGGGTGTCCCAGAATAGTTCTATTTTACTTTTGTACTATTTCTCTTTTTCTTACCCATATTCCATATTTTTGGTCTTTTGATCCTAGTTTCCGGGAGACTTAATCTGCTCTCTCCCAGCCTGCACCTAGAGCCTCTTGAGGAGTTCTCTCCCATCAGCGGACAGAGAAAGAACGCAAGCTTAGTTTACAGATTGTTCTGCATGGTAGGTGGACACCTCCTGAACATAGATAGCTCCAACACTACAGCTTCTTTCTGGGGCATCCCTAAAAGACAGTGGTAAAGGGAAATTCTCCTTGGGGGCAGAACTTGGCACAGGGCACCAGAGGTTGTTCATTTTGCTTGGAAGGAAAAATGGCCAGACATGTAATCACATACCAATGCATGGGCTGTGGTCCATGGTTTGGCTAGATGGTCAGTGACTTAGAAGGAACACAACTGGAAAACTGGTGAGTCTGGGAAAGAGGTATGTGGACAGACCTCTCTGAATGGGTGAAACCATTAATAAGATCTTTGTGTCATGTCATGTCAAAGCCCACCGAAGGGTGACCTCAGCAGAGAAAGAGTTGAAAAGATGACCTGTTCTGTGGATACCAGTTTCTCTTCTTAGCCATCTCTTTTCCCATGCCATGAGGCCCCAGTGGGGTCACGAACAAAGCGGCTGAGGTTTGGAATGGAAGGATGGAAGGTTATACATGGACTCAGCAAATTGGGACTTGGACTCACCATGGCAGGTCTGGTTACAGCCACTGCTAAGTTCCCAATCCACCAGCAGCAGAGACCAACACCGAATCTCTTATATGGCACCATTCCCTGGGGTGACCAGCCTGGTAGCAGGTTGATTACACTGGACCTGCTTCATCATGGAAGGCGCAGCATTTGTTCTTAACTGGAATAGAAACTTATTCTGGATATGGATTTGCTTTCCCTGAATGCAAAGCTTCTATCTAAACTACCATCTGTGGACTTCCAGAATGCTTTATCCATGTTTGTGGTTATAGCACTGCTTCTGATCAAGAGAATGAACTCCATCCAAACAAAGTAGATAGAATCCACTGATCTCACCATGTGCCCTAGCATTCTGAAGCAAATGGCCCGAAAGAATGATGAAATGGTCTTTTGAAGACTCAGTTCCAGTACCAGCCTGATGGCAATACCTTGAAGGACTGGGGCCAGATTTTCCAGGAATATTATATTTGATATATGGTGATGTTTCTCTCATAGACAGAATGCACATTTCAGAAATCAAGGGGTGGAAATGGAAGTGGCACCACTGTTACTCCTAGAGACCCACCTACAAAATTTTTGCTTTCTGTCTCCATGACCTTATGCTCTACTCATGGTCTAGAGGTCTTAGTTCCAAAGGAAGGAATGCTTCCACCACGAGACCTAACAATGATCCCACTGAACTAACTGGAAGTGAAAACTGCCACCTGGGCATCTTGGACATCTCATGCTCCTGAATAAACAGTCAAAGAAGGGAGCTACTATGCTGTTTGGATGGATGAACCGAGAAAAATCTGGACTGCCACTCTGCAATGGATGTAAAAGAGTATGTCTGGAGTACAGGAGATCCTCAAGGGCATCTCTCCATGTTACCATGCCCTGTTACTAAAATCAATGGAAATCTACAAACCAATTCAGGCAAAGACTACTAATGGCTCAGACATTTCAAGAATGAAGGTTTGGGTCACTATACCAAGAACTATGACCAGCTGAGTTACTTGCTAAAGACAAAAGTAATATAAAATGGGTACTGGACAAAAGTAGTTATGAATGCAAGCTGTGACTATGGGGCCAGTTACAGAAATGAGGACTGTAACTGTCATGAGTATTTCTTCTTTATATGTTTGTGTGCCTGTGTACGTCTGTATATATAAAGTATCTTTTATTCCCTTATCATTTAACATAATATATCTTAATATTTTATATCATATTTATCGTAATTTATAAAGCATGTATAAAAATAACATCACAATATTTAAATTATGGGTTATCAAAGAGAAAAGTTAAACATCAAGAATTTTGCATCCTCTGTGACAAAAGGTTTGAGGTGTTCTGGGTTGTACATAGGATACTTGGATGTTGGGTATTAAGTATGACCCTGTTATTATCTATGTGGATTCTAAGTATGGGTTAAGGAGAGGTTTATGGGTGTCAGTCTGACAAGGGTTGGGCTTGTAATGTTTAACTCTATGTGTCAACTTGGAGGATGTTTTGGACAAGATTAACATTAATTAATATAGATAACCTCCATAATGTGGGTGGGCCTTGATCAGCTAAAGGTTTGATCAGAACAAAAAGAGCTTTGCCAAGTAAGAGGAAATCCTCTAGCAAACTGTCTTTGGACTTCATCTGCACCATCAGCTATGCTGGGTCTCCACATTGCAGATTTTGGCTTCCCAGCCTCTATAATCATGTGAGGCAGTTCCTCATGCTCTCTCTCAGTCTCTCAGTATCCTCTTTCAACTTAACCATTTATATGTAGACTTATTATCTCCATCCTATTGGTTTGTTTCTCTGGAGAATTCTAACACACACTGATTTTTCATTTATATAAATGTTATTGTTACTACCTCATCATTCTCTTTCTTGCATTTCCTGCTATATAAATGTACACGTGCCCATCTAATTTGTTGCTTCTAACTATTGCGTATCAGTCCATGTGTGTATGGATTGAACTGTATCCCTCAAGGATATGCTGAAGTCCTAACCACTGGTAGGTGGTGACCTAGTAAGTGTGATCTTATCTGGAAATAGTCTTTGTAGATGTAATCAAGTTAAATGAGGTCATTAGGGTGGGCTCTAATCCATTATAACTGATGTCCTCGTAAGAGCGGAATACCATCTGAGGAGACACATGGAGTGCCCTATGACAACTGAGGCAAAGACTGGACCGATACAGGGGCGATCCAAGGGTTAAAAGCCACCACCATGATCTAGGAACAGGCAAGGAAGGATTCTACCCAGAGTGTCAGAGGGAACATGGCCCTACTCACACCTTGATTTTGGACTTCTAGCCTTCCGAACTATGACAGAATAAATTTCTGTTGTTTTAAGCCACCCAGTTTGTGATACTTGGTTATGGCAGCTCTAGGACACTAACACAATGTGCATTCACAAATTCTATCCATCAACACTCAGACTGCCTCCAACTTCTGCTACCAAAAAATACTGCAGTAAACATCCATGTACATATCCCCTATAAAATTCTTATAAATACCTTGAGATACAAATCTAGAAATGAAATTACTAGGCCATAGGGTATTCATATTCTCAAGTATTGCTAGACTGAGCTCTGAAAAGGCTGCAGTGTCTACACTCCTATTAACATTTGGCATTAACCAGTGTAGGAGTTTAATTTTTGTTAATTTTTATTTTTTTAACCTAATCCATTTATTTGACAGAGAGAAACGCAGCTAGAGAGGGAACACAGGCAGAGGAGTGAGAGAGGGAGAAGCAGGCTTCCTGCTGAGCAGGGAGCCCAACGTGGGGCTTGATCCTGGGACTCCGGGATCATGACCTGAGCCAAAGGCAGACGCTTAATGACTGAGCCACCCAGGTGCCCCAGTGTCGGAGTTTTAGAAAGTCCACAAAGTCTTTGATACTTCTCCCTTCATGAGGGAAGCCTTATTTTCCTCCCCTAAGTACTGGCTAGACTTAGTGACTCGCTTCTAATGACTAGAATTTCACTCAAAGAGGTCATAAAAGGCACAGTGGCTTCCTCTTTGGTCCCTTTTACATCACTTGCTCTGGGGGAAGCCAGATGCCGTGTGTCTTAGCTCAGGCTGCTGTAACAAAATAAACTGAGTGACTTATCAACAGAAATTTATTTTGCACAGTTCTATAGGCTGGAAGTCCAAGATCATAACATCAGCTCGGTTAGGTTCTGGTGAAGACCCTTTTCCAGGCTACAAATGACTAATGTCTTCTAGTATTCTAACAAGGTGGAAAAAGTGAGCTAACCCTCTGGCCTCTTCTTAAAAGGGCAGAAATGGCATTCAAGAGGGCTCTACTCTTATGCCCTCATCAACTTCCAAAGGTCCCACCTCCAAATACAATCACACTGGGGTTTAGTTTCTAACATATAAGCCTTCAACAAACTTTGGGCGAGACACTGGATTTACAAAAATATAAAACAATGCTACTCTATTATTTGTTTGTTTTGAAAAGTTTATTTTCCAGGTGCCTGGGTGGCTCAGCTGGTTAAGCGCCTACCTTTGTCTCAGGTCATGAACCCAGGGTCCTGGGATCGAGTCCTACATGGGGCTCCCTGCCCAGCAGGGATTTTTCTTTATGAATTTTTTCCTCTAAGAACTTTCAGCAATGATGAAAATGTTCTATGCTTTGCAGTACAATACAGTAGCCATGGTGAAATGAAGCTAACAGACTGCTTCATTCCTTCTATATAACCACTTCATGGCTAATGTGACTGAAGAACTGAATTTTAAATTCTGTGAATTTTAACTGATTTAAATATAGTCACACGTGGAAGTGGCTACCCTACTGGACAGCTCAGGTCTACAGTGCTACTCCTCACCTTGCATTTATCTTATCTGTTTTTCATCCTCTTTTACACCTTTTTGGAAGGATACAACACATGCAATAAAAAACCTGAAAAAGGACTATTTCGGGGTGCCTGGGTGGCTCAGTTGGTTAAGCGACTGCCTTCGGCTCAGGTCATGATCCCGGAGACCTGGGATTGAGTCCCACATCGGGCTCCCTGCTCGGCAGGAAGCCTGCTTCTCCCTCTCTCATTCCCCCTGCTTGTGTTCCCTCTCTGGCTGTGTTTCTGTCAAATAAATAAAATCTTAAAAAAAAAAAGAAAATGACTATTTCACTATTATATCTTCCTTCTAGTGGATTCCACCATTCTTGTTGTTTTATTTTAACACAGCAGGAAATAATTGGTGGTAATGATAAAACTCTTAGAAACAGCAAAATATTTCAAGATACACAAAAGGATCACTGAGATTCCATAATGTACACTAGATTTATAAAAGGGCCTGATGGATTCATGCAACACAGATGATTTTATTTATTTGACAGAGAGAGAGCAAAAGCAGGGGGAATGGCAGGCAGAGGGAGAGGGAGAGGGAGAGGGAGAAGCAGGCTCCCCACTGATTAGGGAGCACAATGTGGAGCTCAATTCCAGGACCCTGGGACCGTGACCTCAGCTGAAGGCAGATGCTTAATCGACTGAACCACCCAGCTCCCCCATAGAATGATTTTTTAAAAACTAAAGTTTTTCTGTTCCTTGGAAGAACTCTTAAGATAAAAGTAATAGAATACCAATGCTTTTAAAGTGGTTAGAAGTGTTCAAAAAATATTAAAGATTAAAATTACTCCAAGTGATCTTGATGATAGGGTAAGCTTTCTTCCTTCTTTTACTTGATTTCTGCTAGCTTGTAGTGATAGATTTTATTTCTATTCTTTTCATGGTTACCCCTTAGGGTAAAAGAAATAAAAGCAGCAGCAGCAGCAAACATGTACTGAGTGCTTATATGTACTGAGTAGTGTTCTAATGGCTTTATGTGCGTTGCACTTAATCCTCCCCATAACACTATAAGGATTATTGTCATCCCATTTATGGATAAGAAAATTTAGGCACAGGAAGCTGTAGTAACCTTAAGGTCACACACCTAGTAAGGGATAAGCTAGGATTTCATCCAGATAGTCTGGCTGTAGCAACACAAAAATAGCTATTTTTATAATAGGCCTTAGAATTCTCAGTATTTCTGTACTTACTTTTGTGAAAAAAGAATGTTAGCACTTCTTTAAGATGTTATTTTTAAATAATTTCTTTTTTCTTTAAAGATTTTATTTATTTACTTGACAGAGAGAGAGATCACAAGTAGGCAGAGAGGCAGGCAGAGAGGCAGGCAGAGAGGAGGAAGCAGGCTCCCTGCCAAGCAGACAGCCTGACGCGGGCCCTGATCCCAGGACCCTGAGATCATGACCTGAGCTGCAGGCAGAGGCTTTAACCCATTGAGCTACCCAGCACCCTATTTTTAAATAATTTCATCCAACCTGGGGCTTGAACTCACAATCCCAAAATCAAGAGTTTCATCCTCTATCAACTCAACCAGCTAGGTGCCCTGAATTGTAGCACTCTTGACTCATTGTAATCCCCTTTCTTCCAACTTTCTTGTAATTGCCTAGTATTTTGGTTCTACATTTTAAAATATCATACATATTTACAATCAATAGTCTACTTGATTTGTTAACATATTTTGCCAGTTCTTTACTCATGACGTATTTATACAATTCCTCCCTCTCTCTAGTTTACCATTCTTCCTGTTCAAGTATATCCTTTGGTTCTTGCATCAAGGTTTTTTTTACAGGTGGTGAACTCTTTAACTTTTGTGTATATTGTCATTCTGGGCCTCATTCTTGCTGATAACTGATAGTTTAAATGGATATAGAATTCAACTTAAATAGTTATATTACCTCTACATTTTAAAGAAAGAGCATTTTACTAATTTCTGGAAATTACTGTTCTGGTAAATACACCATCAGTTTAACTGATATTGTGATGTAGGCACTCTGGTTTTCTTCATTTTAAAGAACTTCATTTTATTATATTCTAAAATTTCACTATGGAGCATTTAGAAGTAGACTCTCTTTTGTATTTAACCTGTTAAGTAATTGTTCAGTAATGTGCAATATCAATATGGCAACTTAGGTTTTACTTCAACTCTCAGTCCTCATATGTAAAAGGGGTAAATTACCTAGACGATGGGGGCTGTTGTAAAAATAAAACGTGAATTTACTGTCTACCTAGAATTATCAACAAATGACTACTATTAATATTACAACCACTAAACAGTAGTTATTACCACCAAAATTCCTTGTTTTCCCATGGATATAAAGGTATCTAATTGCTACTTAAGTACTTTCAAAAATATTTTCTTGTTATGCTTAATATATAAATTACACATCATTTCTATTGTATATCAGAAGCCCATACACTGATATCAGATATCTTTTAATATAGAAAATAGGTTCTGGTGAGTTTTCAGAAACTTCACTGCCAATTGTATTACAAATAAAAACATCTAGGACATAGAAGATTACATAAAATGTTATCAAATATTTACTGATAATCCTCCACATAGCAAGCATAAATGGATCTTTATGCTTACATAAATTACATAAATGTAAATGACAGTAAGCACCTGAGCCTGAGTTATGGGTAGCTACCACAAACGCATGGGAACTCAAAAATAAGTGATTAAATACCGAATGAACCACTGAGTTCAAAAATTTGCAACAGTGAAAAAAAAAAAGAGTTGCAAACTATATGGTTGATTCAAGAATAATTTGTAGACAAGCCTGTCAAAAGAAAAATCATACCAAAAAAAATGGGCAGCCAAAGTATAGACTTTGAATCTGGACTAAAGAATTTAGATTATTCTTCTACAGGTAGTAAAGCCTTGAAGACAAGAGAGTGCCTAACTCAACTTTAACTTCTTTCTAGAAAAGAAACACCAAGACAAAGTGAACTGTGAGATAAACAGAGTATGACGACGGAGTTAAAATTCTGTCCTGGTAACTCTTCCATATTCTCTACCTGGCCCATTTCCTCTAACTAAGAATATCCTTTTTCCTCCTTTCTGTGATATACTCCTCCTTCAAGATCTAGTTTAAGCATTCACTTTCTCTGGCAAGTCTTTTCAAACCATTTCAGCTCTCAGACTAGTTTCCCCTTCACGCTTAAGCATTTCGTACATACATTTATTCATTAATGTTTAACCTCATACATTAATGGTGGGATTACTAAAACAAATTTTTGGGGCAACATTTATTAAACTTTAAAATGTATCTAACCCTTTAACTCAATAAACTCACTTTTATGAAACCAAAATTGTGACATGTTTAGATATTTGTACAAAGATGTTTACTTCAATACTGTAATAGCAAAAAATAAGAACCTGAATATTAATCAATACATGTACATTAACATAAATTATGGTCCATTCATTAATGAAATATCTACAACTATAAAAAAATACAGTAATTTTAGATGTATATTGACAGAGAAAAATGCCCAGGATATACATAAGTAAAAACCAAAACTTAGGGCCCCTGGTGGCTCAGTTGGTTAAGCCACACCCTTCAGCTCAGGTCATGATCCTGGAGTCCGGGGACTGAGTCCGGCTTCGGGCTCCCAGCTTGGTGGGGAGTCTGCGTCTCCCTCTGACCTTCTCCCCTCTCATGCTCTCTCTCACTCACACTCTCTCTCTCAAATATTTTTTAAAAACCCAAAACTCAATTTACAAATTAATACATAGTGTGATTGTGTGGTTTCTTTTTAATAAAGTATGTGTATTTATATACATATACATTAAAAACTCAACAGTAAACACACACACAGTTAAGAGTCATCTCTGGGGAGTGACAGGTCAGGAGAAGAGAACAGAACACACTTTTCCTTTAAATTTTATATACTTCTATATTCATTAATTCACTCAACAATCACTTAAAAATTTCTAGAGTGCCAGGCAATCATCATTTTTACCATTCCCTTGGCACTTACACATTAAACATTTAGAAAGAATATTTTATGTTCCTGTTTACTTCACTGAAACATACTGAAGGCAAGCTTTTACCTTCCCACAGTAACAACCATAACAATGTATAAGTAACTGTTTAGAGATTTACAGATTCATACAAATATGTAAAAGTATTTAAAAACGGAATGAATAGGGATGCCTGGGTGGCTCAGTTGGTTAAGCAATTGCCTTTGGCTCAGGTCATGATCTCAGGGTCTTGGGATGGAGCTCCCTGCTCTGTGGGGAGTCTGCTTCTCTCTGTCCTTCTGGCCCTTCCCCAACTTGTGCACACACACGGTCTCTCTGAAATAAAATATTTTTCAAAAAAAGATAAAAAATGGAATAAGTTGATATCTAATTCATGATAGTTGCTGCTTCTGAGGGGGTAGAAGTGAGAATGGAATGGAATGAAACACTTTTTAGAAAAAAGATTCAGCTCAATAAGCAATATTTTATGTATATTTTTTCATAAAAACTCATATATTAACCATTTGTATGTTAAGAAGTGCAATTTTTTTCCAGTCGATTATTATTTGCCTTAACCTTTATTAGCACCCTTCACTGCACAGAACTTTCCATTTATGTAGTCAATTTCTTCATGTTTCCTTAATGACTCTGTTTTTGGCACTGCTGAGGAAAAAGCACTTTCTTCTAATTTCTTCTATGATTTTCTAAAAATATTGAGCTCTTAGAGGACATTATGCTAAGTGAAAGAAGTCACTTAGAGTACGACAAATACTACATGATTCCACTTACATGAGTTATCTAAAATACCAAACTCCTAAAAGTAGAGTATAGGATGGTTTCTAGGGGTAGGGAGGAAAAGGAAATAAGGAGTCGCTATTCAATGGGTATAACATTTCAGTTATGCAAGATGAGTACGTTTTTCAGATCTGATGAAAAACATCTTGCTGATAGTTAACAATACTGTATTGTACACCTACAACTTTGTTAAAAGGGTAGATCTCATTGTTAAATGTTTTTAACATAGTAAAAAAATTTTTAATTGGAAAAGCTCTTTAATCATTTTAAATGTATTTTTTGGTATTGTATGAAGTAAGAAATGAACTGAATGCTTCTTCAAATGGATAATCAATAGTCTCAATATCATTTTTTATTAAATAACTTCCTTACTGATCTGAAATACCACCATTATCATAAATGGGCACTAGAACAGTGGAAAAGATCTTTGCCCTGGGAATCTTTACATGAATCTATCATCAATATGGTTCACCATCTACTGAATAATCTGCCCTTTTTTTTTTTTACCCGTACAGACTTAAAATATTAAGTCAATCTATTAAAATTTACTTGCATATCTTTTTTAAGTTACTGAGTACAAATACTCTAAAAAATTATTAGTTCAACTAAGGAATTAGAGAAAACTATCAGATCCATAGACTTAACAAATCACTAAACTGAAAAATGAGCAGAGTGATAATGAAAGTCTGCAACAAGAACAGGTAACACCACCATCACTGACTGGAAGTCAAGAGACCAGGGCTCTAATTCCAACCACCACCTTGAACAAGTAAATAAATCTCAAGAACTGGGACTACGGTTCTATACCCAACATTCTATAATTTCTAATTTACCATCTCTAAGATAATTAAAATATCTAATCCTAACAGCTGACACCAAAAAAGCAAGGTTATATAGTCTTCTTTGGTGACCTACTTTAGATGTTTACCAGACGTTCTTTATACCTGTGTAAAACATCAATCTAATAATTTAAATTTATTTTCCTTAGCTATCTTCTGAGCATACAGAAAAATAACTGAGCAACATCCTTTAGAATTGCCTTCAACCGGGGCACCTGGGTGGCTCAGTCAGTTAAGCTTCTGCCTTCTGCTAAGGTCATGGTCCTGGAGTCCTGGGATCTAGCCCCCTATCAGGCTCCCTGCTCAGTGGGAAGCCTGCTTCTCTCTCACCCTTCTCCCTCTGCCTGCCACTCCCCTGCTTGTGCTGTGCTCACGCACGCATGTGCATGTCTGTGTGTAATAAATAAATACATAAAATCTTAAAAAAAAAATTTCTTTCAACCACGTGAAATGTTTGGCCACCCTTTAGCTTATCCCTCTTTAGAATAACACAAATTTTTCTAAGAGACGTATTTTTCAACCATTTCAACTTTTTACAAGTCTTCCTATTATAAAAGTAATACTACTTATACACACATAAACACACTTTAGGATGATTCACCCAACTGTAGTCCATATTGTTTTCTACTATACTTAGTTCTGGTTCAACATTTCTAAACAACTTCTCACTTTTTTGTTGTTTCTACAAAGATGAAGATACTTTTTTCCTTAGACCATTCAAAGTAATTTGATTTCTATTCTTGGTTTTTCAGGTACTTAAACCCAGCCTATTTGTTTTTATTACCTATGAACTTAATATGCTTAATAACTTAAATTAGTAATTATATGAACAAATCTTGGTCCAGAGAAGGAAGCTGAAGGGAAAGTGCAAATGGTTAGCACTATTTTTGTTACTTGTAGCTTCCATATAATACAACCTTTAAAAAAACTTCCCAACTATCACAACACCAATAGGACTATTTCATAAAATAAAAGCCATATTTAAATCTACCGATGTTACCCTTGTTCCTTCTTCAGCTACCAAAGTCACTATTTCAGGAAAATACTGTAAATTCATCTGTAATCAGCTCTTCATAAAACTATGTTGATTACGATCTAGAATCTACACTTAATGACTGAGTTCCCTGAAACCATATCAGTAGTCCCTACTTTTTTTTTTTAAGATTTATTTATTTTAAAAAAAGAGCATGGTGGGGGGCGGGGGAGAAAAGCAGACTACACACTGAGTGCAGAGCCTGGTGCCAAGCTTGATCTCAGGACTGAGATGACCTGGGCCCAAATCGAAAGTCAGATACTTACCTGACTATGCCACCCAGGTGTCCTTAATATCCCCCACTTTTACTTATTTATTTTTAAATATTTTATTTATTTATTTGAGAGAGAGCGAGCATGAGAGAGCATAAGCTGGGGTAGGGGAGAGGCAGAGGGAGAAGCAAACTCCCAGATGAGCAGAGAGCCCCAACACAGAGCTCAACCCCAGGACTCTAGAATCGTGACCTGAGCCGAAGAAGGAGACGCTTAACCGACTGAACCATCCAGGCACTTCACAGCACCTCTAAAAACAAAACAAAACAGAACAGTTCACCTATTCCAATGGTTTTTAGCATATTTTCAAATAAGAAAATGTCTTCTCTTAAGGTTTACAATAGTCAATAAGATGATCAGAAGACTGGTCAAACATGATGAGTTAATTTCAAATCTAGCAACTAATTTTAGGCTGCAAAGAACCATATTTTTTTGAAGCTACTGCAGGTTCTCATTTATTCTCAAATACACTGGGTCCCACAATCCAAAACTTCTAAGAATATAGTAAATCTTAGAACGGGAAGGTTGGTTTGTTGTTGCTTTTTTAACTGATAATGGCGAAACAATTTCCCTCAGCAATCTGTTTCAACTTAATAAACTGACAGTCATTAATTCTTTCAGGGCTAACTCCAGTTTTGTGAAAGGAAATTATCTTCCACATAAAATCATCAAACAGACATGAGTCCATACCACTAGGGGACAAAAGAAATTAGCCACCTGTTATGACCAGTATGAAGTTTTGCTTTTCTTTCTAATATCCAGTTTGTTTGCACACTAAATTCCCATCATTCAGCCAGGCAAGTAATTAAAATACTGTTCCTATGTACTTGTATTTACACAACCTACAGTCACAAACTTACCCTAGAAAGACACAATCACTGGTTCAAAGGCTCAAGTAACAATTTGTTTTTAATTCTGAATTCTGACTTTATCATCAGTTACTCTCATCTCCTATAAATGACATATATACACAATTATTATCCTAAAGTTGCTGTGGAAACAAAAAACTAAAAATGTCCATAGGCACTTAAAACACACAGCACTGAGAAGTGGAAAATTTTAAGCACGTATTCAAGTTTAAAATGACCTGTGAGGACTTTATCATCAGACCAACTACTGCAAATTCACATCACAATCATAACTATTAAAATCTTTTTAAAAATACAAACTCTTTCCTTCCCGAATCCATCTATAGTATTTGAAAAATCAAAGAAATATAGAAAGAGTAACAAAAATCACCTTATCTCCACCATTCCAAGACACTACTGCTAACATTTCACTGAAAATTTTTAGATACTTCAAAAAAATCAAAAGTGCATACTTCAAGTTTCAGTGTATTGTATGTGCTCTCAACGCAAGTCTACGATTGGTATGTGACATTTTTCTAGCCTTCTAAAACCAGACTTAACTTTACAAACCCTGGACAAGCTCACTACACCCAGATCTCTCAGCTTAGTTTTTCAGCTTTAAAGATTTCAGCTAAGAGGTTCTCAAATCAAATGACTCAGAAATAGAGGACAAGTTCCCTGTGAGACACTGCAGTAGAGACTAAGACAGCATCAGAAAAAAAAAATCCATAAAGGCACCCTGAGAGTTACAACTACTTGTATGTGGGACTACAGATGATATGAAGAAACTTTAAAGTGTTGTTTTATCTCTGGAACTGAAAATCTTAGACTCTGGCAACATACAATCTAATTTAAACCTATCTGTCTACTTCCAGTTTCTGGAAATAAGGGCAAAACAATGAATGTGATGAAGGAACACGTATCAGACAGCAGGGGCTCATAACAAACATTCCTCTTGATAGGATTTCATAGAAGACTCCAACAGACCATGAAAACAAGATGAGTAACTCCAACTGCAGGGAATTTCCTTCACTAGGCACATGTTTTTTTCTTAACCATCTACATAAGCATGCTATAACTTAGCTTAAACTTTGGGCTGCAACTTTTTTTTTTAAGTACACTCCATGCCCAATGTGGGGCTTGAATTCACAACCCCGATATCAAGAGTTGGATGCTCTACCAACGGAGCCAGGCAGGCACCCTGCAACAACTTTATAATTGTGGCACAAAGGTAGTTCGATAAAATGATTAAAGGGTAGAATATGTATCAGACAGCAGGGGCTCATTAACAAACATTCCTCTTGATAGGATTTCATAGAAGACTCTCCAACAGACTCGGGTCTTGCAAAAAGTGGACAGGTAAGGTTACAAACAAAACTCCGGTACGGTGTGTATATATATATGTATATGAGTGTGTGTGTGTGTGTGTGTGTATCCTTAAAAATATCAGAAGACAACGAAAACAATATCAACATGCTTATTTTCAACTCATTTTGATTCTGAATGTCATTTAAATTCAGACCTCAAGGATTTGTACTGGTAATTTAAATTAAATGATACAGAAAATTTTAGAGCATCTCAGAAGTCACCTCATTCAAAATCCCCTACTTTAGAAATGGGATTAAGAAACCATTCTAAGGGGGCGCCTGGGTGGCTCAGTTGGTTGAGCAACTGCCTTCGGCTCAGGTCGTGGTCCTGGGGTCCCAGGATGGAGCCCAGGATCAAGCCCCACATGGAGCCCCGCATCGGGCTCCCTGCTTGGCAGGAGGCCTGCTTCTCCCTCTCTCACTCCCCCTGCTTGTGTTCCTTCTCTGTGTTTCTCTCTGTCAAATAAATAAACAAACAAAATAAACTATTCTAGGGGGGAAAAGCCATTTTTGTTGTTTTTCTTTTTTTTAATCTTTGGTTTTATTAAATTTAAGTTAGTTAACATATAGTGTATTATTAATTTCAGGGTAGAATTTAGTGATTCACCACTTGCATATAACACCCAGTGCTCATTATATCAAATACCTTCCTTAATGCCCATCAACCCATTACCGCATTCTCCAGCAACCCTCAGTTTATTCTCTATAGTTGAGTTTCTTTTAAAAAAAAAAAGCCACTTGGATGAAAAAGCTCAGGCTCCTTCCCCCCAAACTTAACAGCAACATTTATTCAATGTTGCTATGTTATTTAAAAAAGGAAGGAAGGAAGGGAGGGAGGGAGGGAGGGTGGGTGGGTAGGAAAGAAGGAAGGGAGGAAGAAAGGAATCTCCTCCACGCTGCTTGTTGTAGACAGGAAAGAACAACTGTTAGGAGTAATACTGAACTGGTCAGTGCTAAAAGAGCAGACACAAAATAATAAGATCTTATTCTTTTTGGCATCTAAGGTTACCCTATCATCAGTTTCAAGCAAGTGATTTCTTAAAAACAGACCCCATCTCAGTCACTGATGGCCTGTCATTCTGGGGATATTTGTATGGTGGGGAATATGAGCTTATGAGCCAATAACTAGCACTTCAACATAGTTGAGGAAGAAGCCCTTTTATACCTTCTTCTTCTTTTTTTTTTTTATTTCATGTTATTGCCTTTTAATATATATATTTTTTTAATTTTTTTATTTTTTTATTGTTACTAAATTTTTTTTTCCAGTGTTTCAAGATTCATATACCTTCTTCTTATACATCAGGAACTGACAGATCTGGTCAAGGACTAGAAAAACAACTGAAAACAAAATATGCCCCAATATTGCTATGAAAGTTTTATAATTTTATATTTATAATCAAGATATGCAGAAAAAATAAAGTGAAACAATCAACCAAATAAAAGGAAAGTATTTTCACTGGAGTTAAAAGGGTAAGCTTAAAAGTAGTAAGAAAGAGGATTCCAAACTGAAATGGAGAAACAAAAGCATTTATGGCAGTAGCAAAAAGAAATAATTTTTGAATGAAGGCTTAGTAAATCACAAAGTCCACAGTATTTTTGAAAATTCCTATATTTAAAAAAAAAAGACTTCCTTCCTCCTCGAAATAACTTACAATCTTGGGGGAAAATTACAGTATATTATGTTGATGGGTAAACTTCCTAATGCTGAACTTATAGCATATAGACTAAAAGACTTAAGAAAAACACTAATAGCTGAAATAAAATCAACTGTTTTAGCAACATTAATTATGAGATGCCATATTCATATCTGTCTTAAAGCTATTTTATCTCCTATGCAAATGGAAGCTCTGCCTCTGGGAAAAGGTAACTAATGATATAATGTTGAGGTATAAAACTTACCAGGAATGTATACATGTGTTCACCAAGATATATACAAAATGCTCATAGCAGCACTATTTCTGACAGCCAAAGATGAAAACTCTATGTCTACTAATTATACAATGAACTGTAGTAGTATAGTACAATGTAGTATTACACAGCAACAAGAATGAACAGATTATTGCTACAAGCAACAACATGGATGAAACAAATATTGAGTGAAAGAAGCCAGACACATAGGAATACATACCGGGTGATTATATTTCTATAAAGTTCAACAGACAAAACTAATCCCAGCCGTTAGAAAGACAGGGTTGGCAATAGTGAGTGGGAAGGCCCAGAGGGCGGGGCGGGGGGTGGTGGTGGTGGGTGCTGGGATGGGATGAATACCACTTCTGGTATGCTCGTAGTGTTTATTTCTCGATCTAGGTATTACTGGCTACACAGAGGTGTTTACTTTGTGTAAAGTCACCAAGCTACACACCAATGATTTGAAACTTTCAATAGTCAAAAGATTTTGACACAACCTAACCTGACCATCTGGAAAATGAGTGTTGTTGCACAGCAGAAGAAAACTGAAGCTAAGATTTTCACTATTACCAGAAAAATAATTTTAAAGCACAGGTTATCACCCCATTTCTATCACTCAATTTCAAAGCTTTGAGAAAAAAGAAAAGTAGGCTCTCTTCACACACAAAAAATTAATGGTATCTCTTCTCTCAAAATATGTGCAAGTATTCCACACTGCTTTTAAAGGTTTAGCCACCAGCTGAGAAAATAGCATTTAAGCATTTTTTTTTTTTTTGATCATAGTTGCACGATTTTCTATTCGTTAGAAGGGCTAAATATTTGACAACTCTACCTTTAGAAACTGGGGAGAGTTAGCAACTAATATAAATAACTTAAATTTGCTTTAATATACTATTTTACTTGGAGTTTTTTGAAAAACAAAACAAAAAAACCCACAATGTACTCACTTTTAAAGTAAATATTTTTGATATTTCCTTGAACTAAAATAAATTATATAAGAGAAATTGGTTGGTTTCGTTTCTCCATTTTCTAAGGATTAATTTTACACACATTTCTTGTGTTAACTTAACATATATAAAAGGCCCAGGCTATATAGCTCAAGACTGCAAGCTCTGGTGACAAAAGAATATTTAGTCCACAAATCTGTCAAAATTACCACTGACGTAGAACTTAACTCTTATTTTTTTCCTTTCTGCAATACTCTAGTCTATTACCATGAGCTAAAATGACTTAACACCTTTTATTCATAACTTATAAGTTACTGAAGCGAAATCCACACCTTTTTGTACAATGAATGCGTAGTGATCTCAACAAGCGGGAAAAACATTCTGACCAATCAGTACAATCTCTTCTGCAGACAGATCTACATTAGAGGCAAAATTATGATCAGAAGGTTACTTAGCAAATGTGAAAGCAGATGTTTAACAATCAAGTGGCATCAGACTACTGTACCAGCCTTCAGTAAAATACAGGGGATAAGATAGGAGACAGATAAACTTCAAAGGCTAGGTTATTCCTGCCCCCAAGTGTGATGGAAGACATTCTACCAAATGCATGTCATCTCCTCTTGTTTAGGGGAAGACTCAGTGATATATATCCATTTTGAACTTGTTCTCTATTTACTATGAATATTCAGTGCTGATTAATGTCTATCTTACAGAACTGCTAAAAGGGTTAAATGACATAGTGTATAAGAAAGTATCTGGCATAGACTTTAGTACAGAAGCAGAAAGAGACCTATTCTTTATTATTCTCAATACCTATTTTTTCCGTTTCCTTACTCTTTCCTTAAAGAATATTTCAATTCATTAGGTATAAAATTAATGACTTATGGGGGCACCTGGGTGGCTCAGTTGGTTAAGCAACTGCCTTTGGCTCAGGTCATGATCCCGGAGACCCGGGATCGAGTCCCACATCGGGCTCCCTGCTCGGCGGGAAGCCTGCTTCTCCCTCTCTCACTCCCCCAGCTTGTGTTCCCTCTCTGGCTATGTTTCTCTCTGTCAAATAAATAAAATCTTTTTAAAAAAATAAAATAAAATAAAATAAAATAAAATTAATGACTTATAATTATAAGCCAGTCTCCCTAAGGTTATCCAAAGTCACCTAGATTGCATTTTGGGTATGCCAAAAACTAACAACTCATGCACATTTTACCTCTTGGGCTTACCTTAAAAAAAAAAAAAAAAAAAAAAAAAAAAAAAAAAAAAAAAAAAAAAAAAAAATATATATATATATATATATATATATATATATATATATATATATTTGACAGGGATATCAAAAGTAAGCAGAGAGAGGGGGAGGAAACAGGCTCCCTGCTGAGCAGAGAGCCTGATGCAGGGGCCTTGATCCCAGGACCCTGAGATTGTGACCTGAGCTGAAGGGCAGAGGCTTAACCCACTGAGCCACCCAGGTGCCCAGGTTTACTTTTATATACAACTGATTCCATTCCCTATTTTTATTATTTTTATTTTTTTTAAAGATTTTATTTATTTGACAGAGAGAAACACAGCGAGAGAGGGAACACAAGCAGGAGGAGTGAGAGAGGGAGAAGCAGGCTTCCCGCAGAGCAGGGAGCCCGATGTGGGACTCGATCCCGGGTCTCCAGGATCATGACCCGAGCCGAAGGCAGTCGCTTAACCAACTGAGCCACCCAGGCGCCCCTATTCCCTATTATTATTTTTAAAAGCTGCCATTCATTGAGCATCTATGAAGTGCTAGATACTTAACTCTCTCAGCAATAATTATTCCATAAGGCAAGTATTATCATTCCCATCTTAAAGATAATGAAGTAAGGCTCTAAGAGTTTATACTGCTTGCCCCATGTCAAACAGCCTTTTGATGGTGTAGCCAGGATTAGAACCCCCATTTAGCTAGCTGTAACTCTGAGTTCTATCATACTGCCCAACTGTCTCAATTCTCATATTTTGCTTCTTTATAATTTTATTCTCAAAGGTTAACAACTACAATTTGGAGGAACTTGGTCAGCAACCTCACATAGACTGGAATTCTCTGGAATAGGAGAATGCAATTCAAAGGGCTGATTAAATTAGTAGTCTCAAACAAAACAACCCTTCAGAGACTAGTGGGACAAAATAGACACAAAATCAGAGTAACTTATTTTAGGAATATGGTGGTTCAGTCAGTTGAGCATCTGCTCTCAGCTGGGGTTGTGACCCCCAGGTCTACGAATCAAGCCCTGCACTAGGCTCCCTGCTCAGTGGGAAATCTACTTCTCCCTCTGCCACTGCCCCCTGCCCCTACTTGTGCGTGCTCTCTCTAATAAAATCTTAAAAAACAAAAAACAAAAAATGGGAATTAGAGGACAGTAAAAAAACTCAAATTGAAATAATTCATTATTACAGATTGTTTAGCTTCAAAATTAACACAAAAGAGGAGGTAACCCTGAGAAAATACTCACTAGCCTTGAATTCTGCCAAATTTAAGTTCAGGGGTCCTAAAAGGTCAGAATCTACTGGTAGTTCTTGCCTTACCTGGTAGGTCTCCAAGTTGGCTGACCTGTCCGTGGGTTTGCCAGAACTTCCAGTAAAGAAAGAGAAAAGCAGTATAGTGACAACCCATAGGCCTCATCAGCAGAACTTTAACATTGGCATTGTCACTATCTCGTTCCAATCCCTCAACTAATTTTTAAGCTTTGAGAAAACAGGCTCTCTTCCACCCCACCTCCAACATACAATAACAACAAAACCTCGGTGACATCTCCCCTTTCATGGATGTAAATATTTTGAAACTTTAGCCACAAGAAGGAAAAGCAGTGCCCCAGTGTACTTAAATTCCTAAAAAAGGAAAAATCATGTCCCTTGTCCAGAACTCTTCTATCAAAAAAGGTTGCAGAAGTTCCTTATTCTTGTATTCTAAGTTCCTTATTCTGAAGAACCTGAAGGTAAAGTATCGTGAGACAGAATAAGCCCACAGAAAGTATGATTAGCATGCATGACTAGAATGGTAAGGAGTTTCCTGGCTGCTGCATATTATAAATATGTAGCTCCATCAGGAATATTTCATGTAATACTATATGTATTCAATTACTTCAATAAGTTCAGTTAAAACCAAACCAAACCCTGTAATTCCAGGGTCATAGGTGAGATTTTTATTCCACAAGTATGAAATTAAAAAGACTGATTACTATTTTACTCTATATGCTTATTTCAGACTAGAAACTAATAGTAACACCCATTAATATATTGTATTCATTTAATTTCTTTAACTATAAATAATTACACAGTTAAAATTTCACAACTTTAAAAGAATCATGAATTTTCCAGCCCCAAAACAGGTGTAATTACACCTATTTTCAAAAATTTCCCTATCAAGATTTTCAGCTGTCAAATTTCGTCTTTTATTAAAACATAATAAATGAGAAACTAGTAACAGTGATTGATTCCAGGTAGGAGAATTTGGTATGGAAGGCAGAAACTCTGGAATTTTAAATTATGTGCATTTATTACCTATTCAAAGTAATCAATTTTAACTATGAGCTAAAAGTGCTCAGAATACGTAACACTTCTGCAGGCTTGTAAGCTTTCACCATACTTTTCTTCAAAGAGATATTAAAATAAATTCAGCAGAACAAGTTGCAAAAACTAAATCCTTTTAGAATTTTTAGAAGAAAAGAAATATTAAAAATGTAACCCCACACTACTTCCAGATTCACAGTCTGAAATGTATTATCAAAGTGTCCCTATGTGCAACACAAATTATTTTCTACTAACGTGGTATGTGAAATCCTAAACTCTGGAACTTAACTAAAAGACCAAAACATAGAATGATTAGTATTCCATCTTAAGACAGTGGGCCATTTCAGATAACATGAGTGAAGACAGCATTACATCAAACACCCAGGCCAATTATTTCCCAGCGTGGGTTATAAGTAATTCTCCCCCACGAAAGGCTTTGAAATGTCCTCATAAGAATTCACTCTGTAAGACTGTTTCTACTTCAAACACTGGCCATTACATATACAAGAAAGTGTGTGTGTAAGGACCTATCAAGAAGTTTTTAAGGGGCGCCTGGGTGGCTCGGTTGGTTGAGCGACTGCCTTCGGCTCAGGTCATGATCCTGGAGACCCGGGATCAAGTCCCACATCGAGTCCCACATCGGGCTCCCTGCTCGGCGGGAGGCCTGCTTCTCCCTCTCTCACTCCCCCTGCTTGTGTTCCCTCTCTGGCTGTGTTTCTCTCTGTCAAATAAATAAAATCTTAAAA
>PITA01017064.1:30715-44603 GCA_004023965.1 Spilogale gracilis | reverse complement strand
CCCATACCCTTCGCTAGAGTTTTTAAATATTGACATACATGATACTTTATTTTAAATTACTTTACATCTCTTTTATATTGCTCTAGGGATATTATTAAGTACATATGAGTTAGGTAAATAGATGGGTTACACTAGCTATGACTTTTATATCTGGAGAAGCCTGGGTTGTTACAAAACGTTCACTATGAAAAAGCATGGAAGGGGCACCTGGGTGTCTCAGTTGGTTAAGCTACTGCCTTTAGCTTGGGTCATGATCCTGGAGTCCTGGGTTCGAGCCCACATTGAGCTCCCTGCTCGGCGGGAAGCCTGCTTCTCCCTCTCTCACTCCCCTTGCTTGTGTTCCTTCTCTGGCTGTGTTTCTCTCTGTCAAATAAATAAATTTTTTTTAAAAAAAAGCATGGAGCAAAACAGCAGACAAGCTCATCTTAGAAGGCTTTAGCTTGGACTCTCCCCTTGTCCATAGGTCTCTTACAGGTGGAAAGGGGTCCCTAGCAGATTGTTTCCATATAAGAGATATTCAACTCATGTTTAACATATAGATGGATGAACTTTTAAAAATATATAGATTTTTTAAAACATACATAATAATTTTATTTTTTCAGTGTTCCAAGATTCATTATTTATGCTCCACACCCAGTGGTGTGCTTCCTGTAGTAAGTGCCCTCCTTAAAACCCACCACCAGGCTCATCCATCCCCTCACCCTCCTCCCTTCCAAAATTCTCAGTTTGACTCTGGAAAGAAAATTAGATTTTGTAACCCTCACATGCCTCTGGAAGGAAAGTACAATCTTTCATTTTGTTTGTTTGTTTCTTTTAAGTAAATGATTCACTGAATAAAAAGGTTATTTAGGAAGTTTTTTGTTTCAGAAAAATTGTAGGTAAAGAAGCAAATGAAAGGAACTCATGATTCCTTTCAGAAACCGGGTGGATTTGGCCTGAAGAAACTCAATGGAGCATCTTCTAAAAATCAACAATTTTAAATTTTACTAGGAATAAAAACAGAAGTAGATTCATAAGCCATTTATTCTCTCCAGCTTCTAATAACCAAAAAAGCCACAACACAGTTAGCCCATATCATATATGCTTGCTGTCAAAAAAAATTATGACTTTATTAAATGAATGGCCAAATCAATGTGGCTATTATATTATTCCAGAAAAACTGTTTTGCATATTGGAGGGCAGACAGATCAACAATTTCCCCTATTTCTTATAGTAATTACACCATGATTTTTCTCCAAATGATGAAGACTGCCATGTTCTCTCTCTACAGTCATCAATTCAAGTGGCAATTCCTAAAGGAGTTCTTATTTCCCAAATCACCTATCCATGCCAACACCTATCCATACCTTCTCTTAATAATATGGTCAGGGTGCCTGGGTGGCTCAGCTGGTTAAGCAACTGCCTTCGGCTCAGGTCATGATCCCGGAGACCTGGGATTAAGTCCCACATCGGGCTCCCTGCTCAGCGGGAAGCCTGCTTCTCCCTCTCTCCACCCCCCTGCTTGTGTTCCCTCTCTGGCTGTGTTTCTTTCTGTCAATTAAATAGGATCTTTAAAGTAATAATAATAATATGGTCACCTTCTATTCTTTTACACCATACACAAAGATAAGCTCGAAATGGATGAAAGACCTCAACATGAGTCAGGAGTCTATCAAACTCCTAGAGAACATAGGCAGTAACCTCTTTGACATCGACCACAGCAACTTTTTTAAAGACACGTCTCTAAAGGCAAAGGAAACAAAAGCAAAAATGAAATTTGGGGATTTCATCAAAATAAAAAGCTTCTTCACAGCAAAGGAAACACTCAGCAAAACAAAGATACAACCCACAGAGTGGAAGAAGATATTTGCAAATGACACTACAGACAAAGGGCTGATATTCAAGATCTATAAAGAACTCATCAACTCAACAACCAAAAAAAAAAAAAAAAAAAAGATGATCACATCATAAATGGGCAGGAGACATGAACAGACACTTCTCCATAGAAGACATACAAATGACTAACAAACACATGAAAAAATGTTCATCATCATTAGCTATCAGGGAAATTCAAATCAAAACCACATTGTGATACCACCTTACACCAGTCAGAATGGCCAAAATTAACAGGACAGGAAATAACAAATGTTAGAGAGGTAGTGGAGAAAGGGGAACCCTCTTACACTTTGGTAGGAGTGCAAGTTGGTGCAGCTGCTTTGGAAAACAGTGTGGAGATTCCTTAAAAAATGAAAAATAGAGCTATCCTATGACCCTGAAATTGCACTGGTGGGTATTTACCCCAAAGATACAGATGTAGTGAAAAGAAGGACCATATGTACCCCAATGATCATTGCAGCAATGACGGCAATCGCCAAACAGTGGAAAGAGCCAAGGTACTCTTCAACAGATGAATGGATAAAGAAGATGTGGTCCATATATCCAATGGAATATTATGCCTCCATCAGAAAGGATGAATACCTAACTTTTGTAGCAACATGGACCGAATTGGAGGAGATTATGCTGAGTGAAATAAGCCAAGCAGAGAAAGTCAAATATCATATGTTTTCATTTACTTGTGGAGCATAAAAAGTAACATAGAGGACCACTGGGTATGGGGGATAAACAATAAATCTTGGAACACTAAAAAAATAAAATAACATAAAAAAATAATATAGTCATCTTAACCTTTTTACCAGCACTATAAATAAATCTGTATCCCAGATAATATCTCATCTTAGTTTTCTCCTGTATCTAAGTTGTACCCCTATTAGAATAAGCCTTAAAACCAATTTCTCTCCCAGACTCAGCTTCTCTTGCCAGCTCTTGGCTTCCTTCCTACTGGTGCTCTGCTTACCTCTACATTTCACTAGAAGTTCTGACGATAGGTACAGATTCATGGAAAAGACTTAACAAAAGTCATTCTATCTCCAGACATCTCATAAGTTCCCCAGCATTATCATATTTAGAGATATCATAGCATGGCATACTAATGACTTCATTCATTCATTCACTTATTCACTATTGGCTGAGTGTTTGCATTGTGCTTTAGGTGTGAAGTGGTTTAAAGTCCAAAACATTATCATAGTGTCTCAGAATGAACATAGTCCCATCATGGGCACAACTATTTTCTGTCACTTGTCAGCCTGCTGCCAAGGTGGCAAACACCACAGAATAATGAACTCCCATGAAAATCACCAATAATTAAGAGCCACTTAAAGCCTCTCCTCAGCAAAAAACAAAAAATAAAACAAACAAAGCAAAAAACTCTCCTTAGCCTTTTTAAAGTTAAGGAAAATAAGGGGCAATTTAAAAACTGGACAATTTTTAAAAATCTTTCTGTCTCATCATTAAGACTTTGTTAAACAAAATTTATCACTGAAAATCCTAAACCTACTTTCCAGAATACAAAGTGTGGTGGTAATGGCTTAGAACTACAACCACATGAGAAAACATGTTAGGCACTAATGTGTATGCAAGAAGAGCTTCAAAGAAATATTCAACAGCATAAAAAGCAGTACATAATTTCTATGCTGTTTTTCATTCATATGTTTACAGGACTTTTTCTTTAGTCTAAACATGGTAACCCTGCTTAACAATAACCATGCAGGATGTTACTTGCTACTTACAACAGACTTAAAATAAAATAAATGCACTGAATTGGATTATTTGACTTCAAAGTGCTTATATCACCCATCTTGCCTTTCCAGCAGCAGCTGGAGAAAGGCAGGGACAGCACCATGCTTCAGTTCAGCTTTACTTTACAGCCTGACTAACTCCAGATGCTAGGATTACTCTGGAAATGTAATTAGTTTCAATTAAATAACATCTGGCCAAATGTAAACATATTTAGGATTCAGGTAAAGAAAAGCACATTCCTACAGAGCAAGCTTGTTTACTAAACAGTCTGAAAAAAGGTGAAGAAATCCTATTAAGTTCATTGAGAAAGAACTATTTTATTAGAAGTGGCTTTTAAAACATATTCTTTGTGATATTCTCCATCTTCAGGTTGCTGGATTAACTTCCAGTGCCAAAATAGGTTTATGTAATACCAGGTCAAATTCTATCCCATTTGAAATCTCTGCATCAACCTCAGCCAAGAGTTCATCTATTTCAAGGGAAAATTTGAATCTATTTTCAACATGACAAAAGAAGCATCTCCTTGGAATTGGCTGTAATAGGATTTGAATTGCACTTCCATGAGATATTATGTATGAGGGAAGAATTTGGCTTCATGATAGCTATAAGTAATTCTTTACATGGGAGCTGTACATAACGATATTGATGATAAATCTCTAATTTGATATGCAGCATGTAGAGATCAAACCAAACACTGCCAAGCTTAGTGGGAATAAAAGTCATGTTTCATTAGAGAAATTTTTCTGCACATGTGGTTATGAAGCCATAAGCACTACACACTTCTATTCAAATTTGAGACTTTAGAAAATGTAGACTTACCAGTGGCTTGAGTATTGTCAACATAGACAGAAGACTTCAATCCGTAGCTATAAAATGGTAAATAACTCATGTCCTGGAAGAATTAAGTGGGAAAACATTTGGTTTCTTGCTCATTCCCATGTTTGTAATACTCAGATAAAATTCCTTTTAATCATCACCCATAAGAAAGAATCAAATCAAAAAGCATGTTCAACCATAGGAGGTTGAAAATTTGATGATAAAGATCTCTACTAAATAAATGTTTTTAAAGCACTTTGACATTCTACCTTCCTTTACCAGGAAGAGTTAGACTAATAGCACATTTTACTTCCCGAAAGTAGCTTTTTCACTTAACCTATTCCATATATAAAAGAAAACTGTCATCAGTAACAAATTTCCATCAATCCAATATTTTAATCCCACCAATCAATTTGCATCATTCCGCTATTCCTTGCAGCCTGGTTCAGTTAGTACAGATGGCACACATAGAATAAACAACACACAACTAAGTAACATAAGTGATATTGACAAGATATGATTTTAACTTACTAAAAAACAACTTCAAATTTACTTCCTATGTATTTCCTTAGCATTACTTACCTCTTTTTAATTCATAGCCAAAATTCAATTTACATCAACTTCCTCCATTTTCTCATTACTCTCACCCTGTAAACCATGCTCTATTTTCATGACTTCACTGAAAAACATGCATTTCTCAACACTTTTCTTAACATTATCTCTGTGACAAGTTGAACACAATGAATTTTCCTTCTATACGGAAATATTCTGGTTTTCAACCTTGGTTTGGCTTTCAACCTGCTAGACTCTTGCTTTCAACCTACTAGATTCTCGCTTCTATTTCCAAGTTCCCACTCATTCCTTTCCTGTCTGCCAGCCCTCCTTCCTCTGTATTGTCCTTAAATGTTGGTGTAGTCTTAGGGATTCTCATGGTATATAGTCTCCATGGCTGATCCCATTTATTAACTTCAACCACCACGTCTATGCTGATAGCTAATAAATCTATACCTTTTGCCCATGTTGCCTTTCCAAGATCCATAATTGTATTTCTAACTGCCTACCAGGTACTAAATGATAGGTGTTGTGTAGATATATCAAACTCACTCTATCCAAAATGAACCTCTTTAACTTTATTCTTTAAAAACTAGCTCCTCCTACTGAATTCCCAATGCAATGTGTCCTATTATCATCTACATAATTTCCCAAACCAGAAACATGAGTATCATCCCAATTTCCTCTGTCTTTCTATTACTAGGGCTTCAGTTTGGGTCCTCACCTTCTCTCATTTGTATAAGTACAACAGCTTCAAATCAGCCTCATTGCCTTGAGATATGACCTCCACACTTTGAATTCCAGGCCTTGACTATCCATTTTTCATAGTCTAAATGCAAGTCTGATATCACTGTCTTGATTAAAGGCTATAAATGGCAATAAAATGTCAATTTTTCAAGAGTTGTATACTATGAATTGTTGTGTGTTAGATTTTTTTTTTAAGTCAACTTGGTTACACTAGAAACTGTTTCCTATAGAGTTCCAGGTTATTATTGACCAAGAGCGAGATTGCAAAATATTTGGGAGACAAGTTGAAGCAACAGCTATTACCTTGTGAAGGTGATCAAACAATACTTACGTGCTGGAAAGTTCCACTTTAGTCTCTTTTCCATTCCACTTCCAGTTTTTCTTCCTGATTGCCAACCATGCTAAGTGACAGAGGCCTTAAGCCAATGAGCAGCTTCTATACTATAAACTCACAGAGGTGGTAGTCACCAAGATTAACAAATGTCCATAGACTTTTATGAAATTTTAATCTTGTGTAAGGTCTAATTCTTATGTTAAATGCCTTATCTCATAATACTCCCTGCCTGCATCTTGACTGACATATCTGATACAGAATCCTAGGTATAATACTGCTGTAGCTGAGGTCCTCCAAACATGCCCTGCTCAGAAGTACTTGTGCCCATGCTCTTCCCCCGTCCACCATTTATCTCCCCATACCAGTCCTCTTCCTGTGTCTCCCTGTTTTCTCTCAGTCTCAGGTTCTAATCCACTATCACCTCTTGTCAGGATTTCCCCACTATACACATAGTAACTGACATATTAATCAAATTAATCAATCAATCAATCAACCATTAAACAAGTAAATGACACATAATTAATTGATCTAGTTTTCTTTTTTTTACTAAATTATCTCACTTATCACCTGTTACCTTCCTAGACTGTGAGCTCTCTGAAGGTAGGGACAATGTTTATGCAGTACCTTCAAAACCTGACACAGAACTTATCAATGAGATCTAAAATAGTAGCCAGATAGGAAACCACCCCAGACAACCAAATCATCCGACATATGGAATGAATCTCTTCATTTACAAAGACCTCAAAAGGTCCAACTTCAAAAAAACCCTTAACTGAGGTGAGACCTTTGCTATCAAGTAGAGATATTTTGCTGAGTTCAAAATTCAAGTTCATCCCAAAAGACTGGTCCTACTTTCATTTCATTTTAAAACCTCCTTAAAATTCTCCAGCCATACTTCATCTTCTACAGCTATAGTTTTCAAACTAGATTCCTGAAATTCTGAGGTTTCCTCAGAATTGTTTTAATGGTCCTTGTAGGGGAGGAGGAATTAGTAAACCCTACATAGGAAAATGAGAGCTATCTTATGCTCTACTCTTATTACATTATATTCTGTGTAGGCGTCTGTTGGAAACAAACAAACAAACAAAAATCAAAGAGATGTTCTTTGTTTAAAATAAGTTAAAAAAATTCCCTGACCTACAGAGAAGTGTCAAAGCTCCTCAGCAAATCTAGTCAAGATCTCCATGAACTATCTCCCCCCAACCCTGTAGGTTATTCTCTTGCCATCTCCTCTATACATTTACATTTTAGTAGTTTGCAACATAGAGCTTGGTTGATGCTGCTGGCTTTGCCTCAAATGTTCCTCCCATATCTCTTTATCTAACTCACTTCACCCTTGTGTCTAAAATAGGCTCAGACATCATCATCTCCAGGAAGCCTTTTTGAGACCACAGGATAGGATGGGTTTTCATCCTTTCCATTCTTGTTGTACCCAAAATACAACTCTATTGTAAGATAGCATTGCACTGACAGTATCTTCCTAAGTGACTCTTATAGGACTGTGAATGTTATGAGATGTGCTTACAGTGTTTAGTCCAGCCATTGACATAGTCAGTGTTCAATAAATCACTGTTCAATAAAACCCTCCCACATATAATGATCATAATTCATAAAAATATTTCAGATTAAAGAAGAGAAGGAACAAAAGAAATGGTAGGTAATTGTGTTTATTTAGAGTATGCTACCTGATTTCCATACATAGCCTATGTGAGTCTCTCAAGAACTCTAGGACGGTGATATTGTTTCCATTTTACAGTTAGGAAATCGTGGTTCACAGATGTTAGGTAAATCCTATGGGATTGGCTACCTAGGAGAATGAAAAGGATTTGATTTCAGGGTTGCCTGACTCCAAATCTGAAGTCCCTATTTATGCCATACTATGTGTGTAATGGTTAATTTTATGTGTCAACCTGACCAGCTAAGGATAGCCTAATAGCTGGTAGAACACTTCTCTGTGTGTTTGTGAAGATGCCTCCAGAAAAGATGAACATCTGAAGCAGTAGATTGAGTGAAAAAGATTGACCTCGCCAATGCAGGTGGTTATTGTCCAATCCCTTGAGAGCCTAAAGAGAACAAAAAATGTGGAGGAAGAACAGATTTGCTGTCTTACTTGAGTTGGATTTTAATTTTCTCCCGCCTTTGGACATTAACACTTGGTTCTCAGGCCTTTGGACTCAAAAGGAGATTGTGGGACTTCTCAGCCTCCAGATCAATGAACCCATTCCTCTCAACAAATTTCTATCTCTCCATCTATGTGCATATCCTATTGGTTCTGTTTCTCTGGGGAACCCTGATTAATAAAACATATAGATAACATATGTTAATGCATATTAAACTTTAACACCAAAGAAAACTGACCAAGAGAGTGTTTCTGTTCTACCAAAGTCCCTCATAATATTTAAGCCTGTTTATTTTTCCAATTTTTCTAGGAATCAAGATTTTATTTGATTTAATTTTTTAAAGACTATTTATTTGTTTATTTGACAGGGAGAAACAGCTGGAGAGGAAACACAAGCAGGGGGAGTGAGAGAGGGAAAAGCAGACTTCCCACTGAGCAGGGAGCCCAATGCAGGGCTTGATCCCAGCACTCGGGGATCATGATCTGAGCCAAAGGCAGACACTTAAAGACTGCGCCACCCAGGTGCCCTGCAACCAAGGTTTTAAAATAAAACATTCCTTTCAAAGAACAGCAGTCTATTTCTAGGTATATGCCACCTACTCAGTCAATTTAATAAACATTTATTTAGCACCAACTAAATGCAAGTCACTGTATATAGCCTTAATGGAGATATAAAATGAGAAAGACATGGTCCTTGCCCTTCAGGAGCTCATAATCTAAAAATATACATTAACAAGTCTGAATGGAGGCAGATGGTGATAAGTGCTATAATAGAAGCACTTACAACGTGCCAAGGAAGCATAAAGCAGGGAGAGATTAATTCCAACTATGGAGTAATAAAACACCTTGGTAAATGTATCTTTCACTATACACCAAGAAAGTCTTTTGTGACTCAAGCCAGAGGATGCATTTCTTTGTGAAATACCAGAGCTTATTCAAGAAACTAATAGACGTGCCTTTTATTAGCAAGAATAGAATGTAACAACAATAGAGACAGCCCTACCTATGTATGTTTCCCATAGCAATCAGAGGAAACCCAGGGGCCTATTTATTTAAAGGGCTCTCAGTATATTTGGAAGAGAATGTACATGGTTCTGCCTACAAATCCAAGTCCATCATAGCATTTCTTTTCAGTTCACTTGTATGCTTAAAGTGAGATTCTGAATAGTCAATCTTGATGTAGAAAATGTAGATTTCAGAGGCTACAGCTCAGGCCTAACCAATGAAGAGTGAAAGAAACATTTTTTTTTCTTTTTTAATAAGAAGCAACTATAGCAACTTATCTAGTTGAAACTTTGATTCAAAGGACTTAAATGACTGTGACTGAGGCCAACAATGCTAAATGACTTCCTCAATGTGCCAAGTAGATTTATTAGGTCTGGCAACACTGTATCGGAGGAAAGTCATTAGACTAGAATTAAAAGTGAAAGCACAGACAATTCATACAATTCCATCATTGAAAGATCAACGTGTAAAATTTGCCCTGTTGTTTACAGATTGATGGTATGCTGTATCGACAAAGGAAAATGTAAATCATTCACACTAATAGTATTTTAGAATAAAGAAATTCTTACTTAATGTAAAAATACACACAGGGTTTATTTCCTTTGTAAAAATTAGCAATTTTCTTAAGGAAGATATATCCACGGAAAAAATGTAAACTAATAAAAGGTCAATGTGTTGTTATTTTTTAAAACTGTCTCCCTGGCAAAATATTCACATCATGTAGGAGAGAACAGGTAGGATTTGCCAAAAGCCAACGGACCAACAAAAAGTTCTGTTTTTGTGAAATTACGAATTTTCTTTAGAAAGAATGAAAAATCGATGAGGAAGTGCCCATCACCTTATTATCTCCTTGTCTCCTTGAGTCCTTTCTTTTTCAGCTCTAGCATTCTCCATCTTTCATTCCCCAATATCATGTTCCCCTCTAGCTTCAGAGATGAAAAGCTTCTTGTCTCTGGGAAAAAATCCTTTGCTACCAGTATATTCTTTTATTATAAAAGACATGTATTTTGTCCTATTCTTCCATGGGAACTAGTGGTTTCTTAATGTGTTTAATCTGACCATTGTCCCAGCCGTTGTCATTATGCTTAAACATTCTCAGTATTTACCAGATATACCCTCCAAATCTGATAACGTGGTCTTTGTCCTTAGAAAGGTGATCTCTCGGGGTGCCTGGATGGCTCAGTTGGTTGGGCAGCTGCCTTCGGCTCAGGTCATGGTCCTGGAGACCCGGGATCGAGTCCCACATCGGGCTCCCTGCTCGGCGGGAGGCATGCTTCTCCCTCTCTCACTCCCCCTGCTTGTGTTCCCTCTCTGGCTGTGTTTCTCTCTGTCAAATAGATAAAATCTTTAAAAAAAAAAACAAAAAAAACAGAAAGGTGATCTCTCTCTTTTCAACTCCTGACATCTCCTTCTGATGAAAAGGCCTCAGTTAACAAAACTCTGGCCTTCAGTTGGATACTGCTGAGGTGATGTGATTTCCCTGACTCATAAATCTGGGAGGGAAAACTAGGCCTATTGAACTAATCCCCAGCAGTTTCTTCCTGGTGGTGAATCTGCCTGCAGAGAGCTTGTGTTCTCTGTTTCTCTTTAGCTAAGTCAGGTACCCACATCAGCCTATCCAGATATAGAATTGACTTGTGATCAGATCAGTAAATTAGCTTACTTTTAGAATCCTTTTAGGAAGTCCATTTGGACCTCATTTGGCTCAACAGTAGTAACACTTTTATTTTCTTTCTTTGTTCTTTGTTTTACTTGTTAATTATTTCAATACCTAGATTTAGAAGAAAACGCCAATCATATTTCCCCTATGAAACTCTCTCCTCTTATGGCTTCTGGTACATACTTCTATTTTTCCTCCCACCTCTCTAATGGTTCCTTCTTTGTTGTTCTTCTACTAGGTTTTAATAATTCCTTTTCTTCTCTTCACAAAAACTTCTTGTTGAATGTACTATTTCTCTTTTTATTTTTTCCTCTCCCTCCATACACATCACACATATATACATACACGTACATACATATATGTTCATACACACACATAAACACACACATATGTACTCTCACTGCACACATAGAGGAAGCTCAATATGTTTTTCTTGCATTGGATACATCTTAAGACTGTTATTCACTAATACTCACTTTGTGATTAAAAATTACCGTTACGGGACGCCTGGGTGGCTCAGTTGGTTAAGCGACTGCCTTCGGCTCAGGGCATGATCCTGGAGACCCGGGATCGAGTCCCACATCGGGCTCCCTGCTCGGCAGGAAGCCTGCTTCTGCCTCTCTCCCTCCCCCTGCTTGTGTTCCCTCTCTGGCTGTGTTTCTCTCTGTCAAATAAATAAAATCTTAAAAAAAAAAAAAATTACCGTTAAACCAGGCATTCCACATCAAAAAGTGAAGTGGTTTTAGGCATCTGTAATTGAATCACAATATCCAAGCATTTGCTAATAACTGACTTTGTACAATCATTAACTTTCAGAGCTTTGTTTATATATTCTCAATTAAATCATTATCAATAAATCTCCACAGAAAATCTATATGCCAGCCACAATAATAAATGAACCAAAGAGTAATGTAGGAAACAGACATGGATTATAATTTCAGGGAGCTTACATTATAGAAGAGGAGACAAATACTAAGTACCCATAATAACAAAATATGACAAGTGGTTTGGGGGGCAAGAAGATGCTGTTATAAAAAATAGCACAGGAACTAGTTTACATTGGTAGGTAAGGAAATGACTCACTGGGGAAGTGACTTGAACTGAAAACTGAAATATGGGTTTGATTATATGCAATAGGAAGAAATTATAGTTCTTAGAATGAGACCATAGACATTTGTTTCATTGTGCTTCATAAGTAACCTATATATAGCATATATTCAATTTCAAGTTATCAAAGTTATAAAAAAAGCTTTATATATAAGCTTTCTATAGAATTATAGGATAGATGAATAGTATTTATTAAAATTGCTAGGTTGTGTATGCACACACACACACACACACACACACACACGTTTGTTATAGGAACCCCATGAGCTTAATAAGCAGCTAGAATCAAATCAGTCAAAGGCTTTTGGTAGCTAGCTTTAAAAAATCTGAATCTTCACCAACTGAGAAGTTTTAAAATGAACTTGCAACAAAAAAGGCAACATATACAGCTTTGATCACCTTATAGCAACTCCTTTGAAAGAGGATTTATGGTAGGAAATTGACTTCAAATGCATTTATTCCCAATCCTATTCCCGTCAAAGTGAAAATGGAGATGACCAAGACAACTGCAATCTCACGAGGCAGAGCATGAGCATTGTATTTAGATAAGCCTAAAATTATACCTCAAGTATGATTTCTCTTTCCTCATAAAACTGAATTCGAAATTTAAAGAAATGTTTGGAGTATTCTGAATGCAACCTCTAGACAATATGTTTACTCTATCCCAGAACAGCACATCCTAACTTCATCTCCACGTCATCTGGCAGGTGAAGAGCCATGAAGTCACGGAGGGATGCCTCGCAGTTGCTACGTGTAGCATTTTATGTCTTAAAGTAGCAGCTTAATTATTCATATCATTATCATTGCTTCCCAGCTAGACGTTTTTTTAAGTTTGAATTATGAAGGCTTCTGACAAATGACAAAATTATTATATTAGCACTAGTGCAAAAGACTTACTGACATTGGTTGAAGTTTAAATGGAAATTCAGATAATGCGTGTAAAATAGTCAACGAGATAAACATCAAACTTCATTTTTAGCTCAATATATATTTTGTGAGTTTAACTTTCCTGAGAAAGGAACATGTGCAATCATTCACAGACATGAAACAAGCAGCAGCTGCATTTCTCATATTTGTTAAATGGTTATTTCTGAATTTTCTAACCAAGTAGTGATTTTGGTTTGCCATTTAGGCAATTTCCAATGTTATGTGCATAGGAGGCGTCTTAGACATTGGAAAAGAGCAGCCAGGTTTCCATCTAGATGTCACACTCCTCAGTAGCTCAGACTAGAGCTTCGTCCTAAAGGGACTGGTGCTCAGAAAGTATGGCTCATTTCCCATAACACTAGTTAAGGATTCAAATACACAGTTAAGAAAGAAAAATGAATAAACAAATTGGACCTGCCAGAGCCTGCATCACCAGTCAGAGAAGCAGAGAAGGAGAACAAAGAGAAAAAACTAACACGGCCTTGTCCCATTCCAGGGCAATGCGAACGGATTAGGAAAAATCCTTTGCCTCTGTTTATCCACCATGAAGACTGATGTTGCAGTTCTGGTGGTGAGGGGAGACATACGCAAGTGCAAGCAATCTGACAGTAGAGGATGGCCACAAAGCATCCCTCAGCTTGCCCCATCCTCCTCTAAGGCAAGACTGCATAGAGACTGCTGACAATGTCACATGCTAAATTCATTTTGTGCTTTGGTGGGCAGGATTTGTTCTCCTGGTAGAGACAGGAATTCACTAGGGACACACATGAGACTGTCACACTCATTCCATTTGTGTGCTAAAACAGATTGGAATGCCAAAGGTGGTGATGGGGGTGGCACAAAGAAGTAGTTGCAGGATCACTCAGCCTCCTTTCTTGGCTGAATTATGCCCCATGGCCAAGGAAGGCATCCTGCCCAACTCTTACTAGGGAGAAGTCCTCAACAAACACCACCAAATGTTAAGAGAAGAGAAAAGGAGAAGAGAAGAGAAGAGCAGGGGAAGGGA